>JAUDYJ010000015.1:5620581-5758081 GCA_030761175.1 Masticophis lateralis
ATCAAACTCTGGAGAAACTCATTCATTAGCTTTCTCGCTCATTCATTGCTGGTCCCTGTTGGGAGGTGGAAAAGGACTGTGGAGGAGGAGGAGGAGGAGGAGGAGGAGGAGGAGGAGGAGGAGGAGGAGGAGGAGGAGGAGGAGGAGGAGGAGGAAGGGCGAGGGTTTTCGCGAGTCAAGAGAAGAGAGAGGAAAGACACGGGGTCCCTCCCTCCCTCCCGTTCCCTCCCTCTCTCCCGTTCCCTCCCTCTCTCTCTTCCTCCTTCCCTCTGGCTCTGCCCCCATTCCTCCCCCGGAGCCCAAGGGGTTAAGAGACTTGGCTTGCCCTTTGCAGATGCTCCCTTGGTGGAATGCTGGCTGGTGGGGGGAAATGGAGGGGGGGAGGAGGAGGAAGTGAAGAAGAAGAAGAAAGATGAAAAGAAGATAGAGGAGGAGGAGGAGGAGGAGGAGGAGGAAGAGAAGAAGAACAATGAAAAGAAGATAGAGGAGGAAGAGGGGATGAAGAAGAAAAGATAGCTAAAAGATAGAGGAGGAGGAGAAAGAAGAGATGAAGAAAATAGATGAAAAGAAGAGAAGGAGGTGAAGAAGAAGAGGATAGATGAAAGGAAGATAAAGGAGGAGGGGGTAGAAGAGGAGAAAGAGGAGGAGAGAAGAAGGAGAAAGTGGTGGTGGAGGAGAAGATAGATAAAAAGATAGAGGAGGAGGAGTGGGAGAAGGTGGAGGTGAAGAAGATAGATGAAAAGAAGATAGAGGAGGAGGAGGAGGAGAAGATAGATAGATAAAAAGAATATAGAGGAGGAGGGGAAGGAGAAGGTGGAGGTGAAGAAGAAGAAAGATGAAAAGAAGATAGAGGAGGAGGAGGAAGTGGAGGAAGAGAAGATAGATGAAAAGAAGATAGAGGAGGAGGAGGGAGAAGAGGGGGAAGAGGAGGCAGCTGGCTATCCACCCACACCCCCAGTCATGCATTTTGTTGGATGGGATGGACCTATGAAGATAGCCAGAAGGGTGGACATCTCTGTGGGAAAAGGAGAAAAGTCTTAGGTGTGTTGAGGTGGAAGCCCTCCCACCCAACTCTCTCTTGGCAAGAGGCCTACCCCTGTCTCCTCCTGGCTGAAAAATGACCAGGGAATAAGATGATCCTCCAAGACTTGATCAAGAAGAAGAAGAAGAGCATAACCTTGGGGATCTCCCTTGGATTTCCCTTTGGTGGCCAACTTCCAGATTCGGCCTCCTTTTGCAAAGCTCTTGATTTGAAACCGGACAGGCTTTCAAAGAGAGGAGGACGTGGGAAGCTCCTGTGTCAATGGTCCTACTTGCTAAAGATAGAGGAGAAGGGAAGCGAAAAGCAGCTGTTAGGTTGCCACATCTGGGGAGACATTTCCTTGGCATCAAGAGCGTGGTGGATCTGGAAGGGCTTTATATGGGGTGGATGCAGGGGTGAAATCTACTTACTTTCCTTACTGTTTCGGAAGTGCACAGAAGGTAAAAAACACATTACTCCCTGGTTAAAACCAGGAAGTAACGACACCCGGGCAGGTGGACAGAGCTTCGCTCTGCCATCGTTACCGGATCGTCGAACCAACCACAACGATCGCTACCGGATCGCTCGATCCGTTCTGAACCGGGAGCATTTCACCCCTGGGTCGATGACTCCTTGGACTTGGCTCACCGGCCAGATCCACCACTGCGGTTGGTCCTCAGCCTAGGACAGTGTTGGCAAACCATTTTGGCACCGAGTGTCGAAATGGGAGCGCGCACGTATGCGTGAAGAACCGGAAGAGCAGCCGCCCCGTGTGCATGCACACGCTGGGAAAATAATCTTCCGGCTTCCGGTGTGTGCATCTGCACCAGCCACCTGGTCTTCTGGTTTTTGGTTTGCATGCATGCGCGAAGACCAGTTGGCACCGGACGGTTGCTCTTCCAGTTTTTGGCACTCCCGCATGCGTGAAGATCAGCTGGCCAGCGCACCGGAAACTGGAAGAATAACAGGCAATGGCTTATGTATCCGGAGAGATGGCTCTGCGTGCCACTTCTGGCACGCATGCCATAGATTCGCCATCGCTGGCCTAGGAGATCTCGGGCAGCAAGGATTACTCAGACAACGCCTGCAGCCTGGAGATGGATGGATGGATGGATGGATGGAAGGGTCGGATCTCACCTGCAGCAGGTGTCCAGGTGTGTATTGTGTGCAGGCACCGCCTCCCTTTGAATTAGAATAGAATAACAGAGTTGGAAGGGACCTTGGAGGTCTTCTAGTCCATCCCCCTGCTTAGGCAGGAAACCCCACACCGCTTATTATCTGCAGGTAGATTATTCTGCAGACATCTCTTCCTCTCTGTTGATCGGTGACTTTCTGTCTGTTTCATTTTTTCCCTAAATGGATCTCTGCGAAGTGAGAAGGGATGCTGAACCCTCTCCTCTTTCCCCCCTTGATATTTCTAAGCAAGGCAAAAGTTTGTTTAGGTATCAATGAATACTGGGCCTAAATCAATATGGGACAGCAGCAGAGAGATTCCTTCCTTCCTTCCTTCCTTCCTTCCTTCCTTCCTTCCTTCCTTCCTTCCTTCCTCCCTCCCTCCCTCCCTCCCTCCCTCCCTCCATCTCCCTCTATCTCTCCCCCCCTCTCTCCATCTATCTCTCCATCCATCCACCCATCCATCTGTCTCTCCTCTCTCCCTCCCTCCCTCCTCTCCTCTCCTTTCTTCCTTTCCTTTCCCTTTCCTTTCCTTTCCTTTCCTTTCCTTTCCTTTCCCTTTCCTTTCCTTTCCTTTCCTTTCCTTTCCTTTCCTTTCCTTTTTCCTTTCCTTTCCTTTTTCCTTTCCTTTCCTTTCCTTTCCTTTCCTTTCCTTTCCTTTCCTTTCCTTTCCCTCCCTCCCTCCTTCCTTCCTTTCTCTTTCCCCTCTCTCCCTCCATGTATCCATCCATCCATCTGTTCCTGCCTGCCTGCCTGTCTTCCTTCCTTCCTCTTTCCCCTCTGTCCTTCATCCACCAATTCACCCATTTCCCCTTCCTCCATCTCTCTCTCTCTCTCCTCCCTCCCTCCTTCCCTTCCTCCCTCCCGCCCTCCGCCTCCTCTTCAGTGCCTCTCTAAAGCCAGATGGTCTCCAACGTCTGACCTCCCTGTTGTAAACCTCCACCCAATTTTCACCTCACCCACTGAATGAGAAGCTCCACCTGGTTTCATAGGAAAGGTGCCCATATGGGATTTATCCTCTAAACTCTCTGCATTGATATGTTTATCTGTGTGTGTGTGTGTGTGTGTGTGTGTGTGTGTGTGTGTTGCAATCAGTCTTCCTTGTATTTCCAGTTTTGCAAAGCCTAAAACAGGAAAGGAGGGAGAGGGGGGGGGCGGGTGTCTGATCCCGGCATCTCTCCTGTCCTAATTGCTGTTTAGCTTACACATTTCTCTGTGTTGTGTTTGCAACCCAGTGATTTACATTCAAATCAGTTGGAGAGAGAGAGAGAGAGAAAGAGAAAGAGAGAGAAGGAGAGAGAGAGAGGGAGGAGACAGAAAGAAAGAGAGAGAGACGAGAGAGAGAGAGAGAGAGAGAGAGAGAGAGAAGGAGAAAGACAGAGAAGGAGAGAGAGAGAGAGGGAGAGGAGAGAAAGAAAGAGACAGGAGAGAGAGAGAAAGAGAAAGAGAGAAAAAAGAGAGACAGGAGAGAGAGAAGGAGAGAGAGAGAGACAGGAGAGAGAGAAAGAGAGACAGAAGGAGAGAGAGAGAAAGAGAGAGAGAGAAGGAGAGAGAGAGAAGGAGAGAGAGAGTAAGAAAGAGAGCAAAGAAGAAAGAGAGAAAGAGAGACAGGAGCAAGAGAAAGAGAGAGACAGGAGAGAGAGAAAGAAAGAGAGAGAAGGAGAGAGAGAGGGAAAGAAAGAGAGACAGGAGAGAGAGAGACAGGAGAAGAGAGAGACAGGAAAGAGAGAGAGACAGGAGAGAGAGAGAGAAAGAGAGAAAAGGAGAGAGAGAGACAGAAAGAAAGAAAGAAAGAGAGACAGGAGAGAGAGAGAGAGAAAGAGAAAGAGAGAAGGAGAGAGAGGAGAGAGAGAGAGAAAGAAAGAGAGAGAGACAGGAGAGAGAGAGAGAAAAAGAAGGAGAAAGAGAGAGAAGGAGAGAGAGAGACAGAAAGAAAGAGAGACAGGAGAGAGAGAGAGAGAAGGAGAGAGAGAGAGAAGAAAGAGAGAGAGAGAGGAGAAACAGACAGGAGAGAGAGAGAGAAGGGTTTTTTTTGAGCACATGCTTAAATAAACCAATATATGCAGCCCACTTTTAAGCCAAATTCCAGTCAGAACTCTTGATGGGTAAACTGCTCATCCATCTGACATAGAAATCCCCCGGTTTATAAGAAGTTCCTTCTGTCTTTTGCAGAGGGGGCAATGTGTGATCCTTTCCCACCTCCTAAGAAGTTGAGCATAACTTGGGAGGGGTCTCCCAGTTCTTGGTGCTTGGAAATACCTGGAGGGCTCCTAAAGATCCTCAAGCCACCACAGATGGATGCAGGCAATCCAGAGACAAAAGATGCCCCAACTTCCACCTACTCCACTTTTATTCATAACGTTTATGCCGGAGCTTCCCCGCTTCTTTGCAATCAGCATGCCACTTTTTCACCCTTCCCCGCTCTTCCCTACACACCGTCCCTGCAAGGTAGGCTAAGCAGCTGGTTTCAGGTTGCCACGGAGAGGGCCGTTGCACAAACAGTTGTGATTTTTCAGACAGCTGCAAACTTGGAAAGCCGTGCCTGCTTTATACACGATAAGGGGACGCTTGTGTGTGTGTGTGTTGTGTGTGTGTGTGTATGTGTGTGTTTATTTTGGCCACCAATATGTTTTAGTTTCATTCCCTCCCACTTTTTTTTAAAAAAATTAATTATTATTATTTTATCCGTTTCTTGGATGCTTACAAAAAGCTACAGTTGGAAATCCCAGGGCCGTTTGGAACTCTCTTTCTCTGTCACAAATTCATCCTGATTTTTAGTTTTGCAAAAGTTGACTTGTGGGTAGAAACTAGGGCTGAGCTTCAAAAATTTTAGTAAGGGGGTCTCTGCCCGGGTGCTAGGTGGGCGTGGCCATGGTGGGCGTGGCTTAGTCAGCCTCATGCACCATGGCGGAGGGAGGGGTGGATGCATTTTTGCCCTCCCCAGGTTCCGGAGGCTTTTCTCGAGCCTCCGGGAGTGCAAAAAATTTATTTATTTATTCATTTTTATTTTATGCAATTTGTATGCCGCCCTAATCTCCAAGGACTCAGGAGGCTCACAACAATAAAAATGCATAATCCCTCATTAAAACAGTGAGAATTAAAATTCGAATTTAAAACGATTAAAATTGATTAAGAAACCCCCGTCAGTCCAAACTACGGAACCACCAGGTCTTCAAATCATGGAGGAACGAGCCGAAGGTCAGGAGCCATCTGGAATTCCAAAGGAAGTTGGTTCCAGAGGGTGGGTGCGCCTACAGAGAAAACTCTCCCCCTGGGGGTCGCCGGCCGACACTGACTGGCCGACGGCACCCTGAGGAGGCCCTGTCTGTGGGAGCGCACCGGGCGATTGGGAATTGTCGCTGGCTGCAGGGGGTCTGACAAATATCCCGGACCTAGGCCATGTCCTCCCCAGGCTCCGGAGGCCCTCTGGAGGTGGGAAATGGGCCCTGTTTCCGGCTTTTCCGGTAGGTCCAGATGGGAGCCTCTGTGTTTCGGACTGGGGTTTTGTTTTTTTTTTAGGAGAGAGGGAGAAAAAAGTGGTAGAAGAAAAGGGATCCCATAAAACATCCTTCAAAAAGGCCCAACGCCCAACGCCCAACGGGGTGGTTGAAACCACCCATGCGCCATTTCCTGCTGTAATACAATGTTGCGGCTGTCACATCCAGGGGTGGTATCTGCTTACTTTCCCTACCAGTTCGCCAATGTGAGTGCACGAGCATCCATGCATACGCCCGGCCTTCCACCCATGCACCTGGCCTCAAAAACATCCCTAAATAGGATGGCTTAGAGCCGATTTCTGCTATCGGTTCGGGCGAACCGATCTGAACCAA
Source organism: Masticophis lateralis (assembly GCA_030761175.1). Taxonomy (NCBI): domain Eukaryota; kingdom Metazoa; phylum Chordata; class Lepidosauria; order Squamata; family Colubridae; genus Masticophis; species Masticophis lateralis. The sequence goes on from JAUDYJ010000015.1 coordinate 5,626,606, forward strand.
GTGAATACCACCTCTGGTCATATCTTCGTTGTTCTCGGTTTATGCCCCCCTGATTCTGTTGGGAAAAGAAATAAGAAATAAAAGAAACAATAAGAAATAAAGAAATAATAATGATTTGACATGTTTCTCCTTTTTCTAAAATCTTTTTTTTCCCCCCCTTTAGTGGGTTTCCTTTTCTCTGGACGGTTTTTTGTTTGACTTGCTTGCTTGGATTCACGCATGGAAATCCTGAAGGTAATTTTTCACCTCTTTTTTTTGTGTGTGTGTGTGTGTTAAGGATATTGTTGTGTTAACCAACCAGCAGAGTGTAGAGCACAGAAAAACGGTGCTGAGAGCAATGAATAATATTGCTCTCAGCACCGTTTTTCATTCGATAAACAAACTGGTTTATCGAAGTTTTTACTTTACTTTGTAGTGAAAAACAATTGCATAGTCTTTAGTCAATCCAAGTCTTTAGCCATTCACATCAGTCCAGGGTTACAGAAATCTTCTTACCATACAAAAACAGCAGTAGGTAATAAACAGCAAGTTCACACTGGTAACAAACCACGATGGTAGCATATCCATCCACGATGATAGCACATCCATACACTACGGTAGCATAACATCAATGACTACATTTCAGCTCCCTTCTTAAATACAGTTGCAACAGAGCTTATCCAATTAGGATATAATGACTCAGCATTACAATGACTCAGCAGCACTACTTAAAGTCATATAATACATATTCATGTTAAAGTCATAGAACACATATATTGTCCATATATTGCCTGGACAACCTGTTAGGCATGCATCATATCCTAACCGGGGGGGTCTCTATCTCTACGCCTTCTGGGGAACGAGTGCCTGGTTAGCCTCCGTGCTTGCAAATCCCAGAACTGGAGACTTGAGAAAAAAATGTTGGAGGAAGAATTGCCATTGGGTATAAAGTAGAGTATAAAGTTGTATATGGGTATAAAGTTGGGTATAAAGGAGCGACATGGTGGCTCAGTGACTAAGATGCTGAGCTTGTCGATCGAAAGGTCGGCAGTTCAGTGGTTCGAATCCCTAGCACCATGTAAGGGGGTGAGCTCCCGTGACTTGTCCCAGGTTCTGCCAACTTAGCAGTTCGAAAGCACGTAAAGAAAAATGCAAGTAGAAAAATAGGGGCCACCTTTGGTGGGAAGGGAACAGCGTTCCATGCGCCTTTGGCAGTGAGTCATGCCGGCCACATGACCATGGAGACGTCTTTGGACAGAGCTGGCTCTTTGGCTTTGAAACGGAGATGAACACCGCCCCCTAAAGTTGGGAACGACCAGCACATATGTGCGAGGAGCACCTTTACCTTTACCTTCAGTATTGGTTCAGGTGTTGGGCTGGAGAGACCCAACTTCAGGTTGACCCTTAACTTGGGAAGTCATTTCTTTTGTTTGAATATCATGGAGAAGGGTCTCCATGGAAGTCCTTTTAGCTAAACAGATGGGAAAGAAATCAGTGGAGAAGGAAGGGTAGACCAAACCCTCAGAGAAGCCATGACCCATGAAGATAAAGGAACACTGTGGATTGAGATCACAAGCAGTATTAATAAAGAAGAACCTTCAAAATCCTCTTTTGAGATCCTAGACCTTAATCTCTTAATGTTTCCAAGAAAATGGGAATCATATGGGGGAAAAAAATGCAGAGATAATCGAAGGCCTGGAGACAAAAAACCTATGAAAAACGGTTGCAGGATTTGGGTTTGGCTAGTCAAGAGAAAAGAAGGACCAGGGGTGACATGATGGAAGTATTCCAATATTTGAGGGGCTGCCACAAAGAAGAGGAGAGGGGTGTCTAATTATTTTCCAAAGCACTTGAAGGCAAGGCAAGAAACAATGGATGGAAACTAATCAAGGAGAGAAGCAACCTGGAATTGAGGAGAAACTTCCTGACAGTGAGGAAAATTAACCAGTGGAACAGCTTGCCACCAGAAATTGTAGGTGGTCCATCACTGGTGGTTTTTAAGAAAAGACTGGACAGCCATCTGTCTAGAATGGAGTGGGGTCTCCTGTTTGAAGAGGGGGCTGGAGACTAGAAGCCCTCCAAGGTGCCTTCCAGCTCTGTTCTGATTGATTGATATTGTCAGGTTTCGAGGTCGTCTCAAATAAATTGCATTTCAAACAAAGTCTTTGATGAAAAACTCTCATTTATTAAGCATGACATTCTAACTCCGACTCCAACGTAGCCAACACTGACTTCCTGACCCGAAACCCTCCCTTTCCTTTCCCCACTCCTCTGCACTCATTGGCCACCTTCCAAGTCACTCTACCCCCTATCTACCGCTCCAGCTCAAAGGAATTTCCCCCCTCCCATCCCATCTCCTAGGGGATATTATCTCCAGGGAAAATAAGTAGGTGAAAAGTCAAACGTCCCTTTCCAGACGCCTCCGCTTCTCCTTCTTATGTCAGCACTAGAGTAAGTGCAGCTTGAAGTGCTGACATATATAGTCCTATCTGAGAAGCCAACACACAACCTTTGTTGACCAACCTTACAAAGATCCCAACAGATGCACCTCAGAAGTTCTGGGGTTGCAGAAAACCCCTGTCTCTTTCTACCTTGCCCACCTTGGTGTTCAACCTCCTTTATGTTTAAGCTCGCGTGAACTGCCCCATGATCTTCAAAAATGATGAGGTGATGATATCTCAGTTCTTAGCCATGATTGGACTGGGTCAGGGGTCGGCAAACTTAAACACTCAAAGAGCCACAAAAGTCCTAACCGGAAGCCCCCATTCAATTCTCGAGGCAACTGAAAGTCCGGTTCCCCCATCATAGTCTCCTCCTAGAGCGGCGTCCTTTTTCCCCTAACTGAAAGCCCTATCAATTATGGAGCCCACCAGAGACAGGGAGCCACAGCAAAGGGATAAAAGAGCCACATGCAGCTCCAGAGCCGCGGGTTGCTGACTCCTGGACTGGGTGAAGAAGAGCTATACTTGCAGTTTGATGGTGATAACCAGAATTTGCAGATGATGAACGTTTTCTCTGAAAACGTTTCGCTTCTCATCCGAGGAGCAGAACTGAAGAAGCTTCTCGGATGAGAAGTGAAACGTTTTTGAAGAAAGAAAAAACACCCAAGAAAGTCCAGTTGCCTTTTTGGAAGACCAAAAAAAGAAAAAGAAAGGAAGAAAGAAAGAAAGAAAGGAAGGAAGGAAGAAAGAGAAAGAAAGAAAGAAAGAAGGAAGGAAGGAAGGAAGGAAGGAAGGAAGGAAGGAAGGAAGGAAAGAAAGAAGAAAGAAAGAAAGAAAGAAAAGCACCTTTGGCACCACCATGAGACCTGGACGATGGAGAATCTCCGCAGACCTTCAGCCATGCCAAGATTTTCCACTCAACCAACCGATGTGTTTGGTCCATTGGTGGCATTTCCCACCCCCCCCGGAGGATGGGTAGCGTGCCAAGGAAACATTGGGCTCATCAGTCTTTCAAAGGTCATTCCGTGGGCCTGGATGGAAACAGAGAATCAAAATCCCCACACGCACAACGGGGACCAGCTCTCATTGGCTGGTTTCCCCCCCACCCCCACCCCCGTCTGGAACAAGTCTTGAGAAGGATGAGAAGGGCAAGCTTCTGTCCTGCAAAGGTTGCCAATCCCTGGAAATAGTCAATTGGAGGAGAACCGTTAGAGTCTGATGTGAATGTGGATGGAGTTTGCATCAGTTTAATTCCTTTTTCCCCCCTTCCTTATTCTGTATGGCCCATTCAGACGCCTTCGCTTTTTATGCTAAGTTCTGGATTTCTCAATCCTTCGTATATTAGGTTATGGACACCCACAAGTGATGGTTGGATCCAAATTCTTTTTTTCTCCCAAGTTTTATTCTTACGGATAGCAATAGCCCTTAGACTTATATACCACTTCACAGTGCTTTTACGGCTCTCTCTAAGCGGTTTACAGAGTCAGCTTATTGCCCCCCCCCCCCCCCCCCAACAATCTTGATCGTCACCTTGGAAGGATGGAAGGCTGAGTCAACCTTGAGCTAGTCAGGATCGAACTGATGGCAGTGGGCAGTGTTTTAGGCTGCAATACTGCATTTTAATCACTGTGCCACCATGGCTCTTAGATAGATATGGATGGATGATAGATAGATGGATGGATGGATGGATGGATGGATGGATGGATAGATAGATAGATAGATAGATAGATAGATAGATAGATAGATAGATAGATAGATAGATAGATATAATAGACAGACAGAAATAGAGACAAATAGCAATACTCTTTAGGCTTATATACTGCTTCACAGTGCTTTTACAGTCCTAAACAGTTTACAGAATCAGCCTCTTGCCCCCAACAATCCAGGTCCTCATTTTACCCACCTCGGAAGGATAGAAGGCTGAGTCAACCCTGAGCCGATCAGGATCTAACTCCTGGCAGTGGGCAGAGTTAGCCTGCAATACTGCATTTTAATCACTGCGCCACCTGTGGCACGCATGTCATAGGTTTGTTTCAGGGTCCTATAGCATTTCAGAACAATGGCTGTCCAAACTCTTCTTAAAAACTTCCAAAGTTGGAGCATCCATAACTTCTGGAGGCCGGGAATTCCACTGACCTCCATTGCAAAGTCTTCAAGGCAGTAAAAGGGGCCTCTCTTTTATCCCTTGCGAGAACCTTACAGGAGAAGGCGGGATGGGATTACGATGACAAGCTGGTCAGCACAGTGCCCTAAATAAACCAAAACGTGATGAAGAAAGCCGTTGTCCGAAGATGCTCGAACGTCTCGTTGAGAACCTCAACATGTAAGGAATTCTGGGAAATTCTGCATAGCTGGAATATTGCAGTAATTGGATGTTTAGGCCAACGATGGTGAATGAACTCTTGAGAAGAGGACCTTGGTGAGAAGACTAACCTCTGGAGATCTTCCCCCTTTTTAAGGATGATCCAAAGAGATCATTAAGCTACATAACCCCAGCTGCTGAGTTGAAAAAGCATGTTGCTTCGACATCTGTTTATTGGCAACTGCCTTCTGTCTCCTAAACATCAAAATCCCCTTCTCTTTGATTTCTATTGCCTTCAACGGGATGCAAGGATTTGGAGAGTCCCCAAACTACTGGAGATGAAGGTTGGGTATGCCTCATTTAAGGAAAAGAAGGACCAGGGGAGACATGATAGCCGTCTTCCAATATCTCAGGGATTGCCACAAAGAAGGGGGAGTCAAGCTATTCTCCAAAGCACCTGAGGGTAGAACAAGAAGCAACGGGTGGAAACTCATCAAGGAGAGAAGCAACTTAGAACTAAGGAGAAATTTCCTGATAATGAAAACAATTAACCAGTGGAACAACTGGCCTCCAGAAGTTGTGAATGCTCCAACACTGGAAGTTTTAAAGAAGATGTTGGATAACCATTTGTCTGAAGTGGTGTAAGGTTTCCTGCCTAAGCAGGGGGTTGGACTAGAAGACCTCCAAGGTCCCTCCCAACTCTGTTATTCTATTCTGTTGTTGCCTTGGGTAGGTTGGAAGGGGTGGTGGTTTTAGGAGGGACCTTTCCTTGAATCTTGAAAATGGGCGGCGAACAATTCTGAGTTTCCAACTAAGATGTTCTCAGCCAGGCAGAATCCAAATTAGCAGAACCTTGGGGGAAAAAAAAAATAATAATCCAGGCTGATTTCTTAAAAGAACCTTCCAGTGCTTGGTGGGAAGAAGAATTTTCCTCCAAAAAAAGAGGCCCCACCTGAGCCAATGTTAAATCATGGCCTGTTTTACCTCAGAGTCACTGGGAGTCAGGCAGCATTAAATTAATAAATTATTCTATCCAGCCTAGAAAATAATAAAGGTAAAAGATAAAGTTTCCCCTTGCACATATGTGCTAGTCGTTCCCGACTCTAGGGGGCGGTGCTCATCTCCGTTTCAAAGCCGAAGAGCCAGCGCTGTCCGAAGACGTCTCCGTGGTCATGTGGCCAGCATGACTCAACGCCAAAGACGCACAGAACGCTATTCCCTTCCCACCAAAGGTGGTCCCTATTTTTCTACTGGCATTGTTTTTTTTATGTGCTTTCGAACTGCTAGGATGGCAGAAGCTGGGACAAGTCACGGGAGCTCACCCCGTTATGCGATACTAGGGATTCGAACCGCCGAACTGTCGACTTTTTGATCGACAAGCTTAGCATCTTAGCCACTGAGCCACTCCTTCCCTATTAGAAAATAACGGACCAAATCTTTTCACACTCCTTTGCTTTGACTTTGGAATACGTCTGTTATTGTTTCCTTCTTGGCTGAGATGTTAGGAAGGAGAAGAAAGCTTGTAGTGCACAGAATCATTCCTTTTTTTATTTTTATTTTTGGGGGCTGAAGAGATTGGGTGGGAGAGTCTACTTGTCTTTCTGCGATCTGCACTGTCACAACAGGCGTGCCAAAAAATTTGAGATCTTGACTCCCGTTGGCCTGAGGAGACGAAAACCATCAGTTTTCTTGTAGTTGGCTGTCCTTCTCATTCATTCTTGCTTCTCCTCCTCCTCCCCCCCACCAATGAAGAGGAGAAATTCAGGAGATAGTATCAGAGGGAAGGAAGAAAAAAATGTTCCATATCTCAAAATATTTTGGAAGGCGTCTTAAAAATTCCCTCGTGAATTTTGTAGTTTCACTTCATCACCACGCAGCTGCTGGCTAAGGCCAGCTCTATTAATAGCTAGCCGCCCAGGATGATTTTTGGGTGCCACATCAGAACAGTGGATGAAGGAAACAACGTTTGTCCATGAAGATTCTCAGTCATCCTGGTCACGGTTGTCCCAATGGAGCTTTTTTTTCCCCCAAAGGCAACTGGACTTTGTTTTTCCTTGAATGGGTTGAAAGAGTCCATCAGAACTGAAGAAGCTTCTGTGATGAGAGGTGAAACCTCTTCAAGGACAGTCAGAACTGAAGAAGCTTCTGTGATGAGAAGGAAAACGTCTTCAAGGGCAGTCAGAACCCAAAGAAGCTTCTGTGATGAGAAGCGAAACCTCTTCAAGGACAATCAGAACTGAAGAAACTTCTTGGATGAGAAGCGAAACATCTTCGAGGGCAGTCAGAACCCGAAGAAGCTTCTGTGATGAGAAGCAACACGTCTTCAAGGACAGTCAGAATCTGAAGAAGCTTCTGTGATGAGAAGCAACATGTCTTCAAGGGCAGTCAGAACCCGAAGAAGCTTCTGTGATGAGAAGTGAAACCTCTTCAAGGAAAAACCAAGTCCAGTTGCCTTTTGAAACAAAAAACACACCTTTTGGGGAAGCAATATTTGGTTTTAGTAACTAGCAAACAATTCCACTTTTGCAAGGGATGAGAATAGAGAAGGAAACTTGACTCACTCTAAAGCTGCTTTTGAATAAGTGGACGGTTGTCTTTATAACTCATCCTTTCTTCCTTTCTTCTAGATGTGGACGTCCTTCAGAGGCTGGGCCTGGTGGGACCAAGGACCTCTGACGTGTCGCCCTCTGTTCCTCAGGGAGTTGTCCCCTTCAGGTTGGGAGTCATCCTCACCCAGCAGGCACGCATCGAAGTGCCCTCCAGCTCAGTTATCCCCGTCCCCGTTGTCACAGACCTGACTCTCGTCTTAAGCGTGTGTTCCTTCCGTATCAACAGTGCTTTTCTATTCACAGTCAAGAGCAAAAGGAAGAAATTGCAACTGGGAGTTCAGTTTCTTCCGGGCAAGATTGTTGTTTACGTAGGTCACAAGCGCTCCGTCTATTTCGATTACAACGTCCACGACGGACGGTGGCACAACTTCGCCATCGATATCCGAAGCGGAACGGTTACCTTGCTGACCTCTTGCGGGAAAGAAAAAGTACACGCGGATTTGCACAATAAGAAAGAGAAGACCTTGGACCCGGAAGGCTCTTTCCTCTTGGGAAGACTCAACCAACGCTCGGTCCAGTTCGAAGGCGCTCTCTGCCAGTTCGATATTTATCTTTCCACCACGGCAGCTCACAATTACTGTAAGCATCTGAAGAAACAATGCAGACAATTGGGGACCATGCGACCGGACTTCCTGCCGATATCCCCGTTGCTGCCCAAAGATCCTAGAACTTCTGAAATGACTCCAAAACAGTTGGACCTCGCCATGATGGGCTTGATGAATCTGACCGCTATGAACCGTCCCTCGACGGTCTTCAAGACTCCCATTTCTCGGAGGGATAAGAGGTTGCAGGGAGCATCAACCACCATTCGAGTTCCTAAAGCACCATCTGCAACACCATCCATGAAGATGAGGTCCACCATGGCGTTGTCTCCTTCTCGGACCATCACAGAAGCGTCGCAACCCATCCATAATCTCCAACAGAACACCACCGTGGCACATCCGACTTCCAGAACAGCTCACCGGACAACCACCAGAGTTTTAGGCGGGGCTTCCACTGTGGAGAAACCTCTTTGGTCAACCCGCTCAGATGTTCTGGCCTTCCCAAACTCAACGGTGAACTTTGGCGTGGCTCCAGATAAGAAAGAGATGAGGAAAACATCCAAAAAACTGAGTAGCCAAGAACCAACCATCAGTACCACAAAGCCAATGATGAAGAGCAGAAGGAACTCATCCAGTAGCCATTCTCCAGTCACCACAAGGCACAAGTTGGAAAAAGTCACCGGTGGCCCTGCACCAAAGGAGGTCGTGATCCAGCCAGCGATGAAGAAATCCAATCCTACCGTAGCTACTGTCTTCTACACCAAACCAGCGCTTGGAGGGCCTTATCCTGTTTATGAAACGCGTGGACCAAACTCAGATTACATCACTCTGGCTGCTGTAGATAGCTTTCAAGAATTCAACCCTGTGGGCCCCACCTTATATCCATTTGTTATTGGCCTTCCTGGTTGGAAAGGAGACCCAGGACCCCCAGTAAGTCCATTTTCTTTCGATTATTGTTTGTCCTGATATGTTGCTGGCTGTGAGTTATGGGGTTTTGTAATTATTCTGACCTTGGCTTCCTGAGAAAGTAAACAGCACAAACTTAGTCCCGGCAAACCTCTTTAATTCATATGGCTGTAAATTACTTTCCGCAAAGCTTGATAAAGAGTCTTTCAGAGGAAGTTTGTCAACATCCACCTATCTCATGTAGAACACTGCCAAAGAACTAATTTCCAGACGCAGGGCAAGGCCAAACTTGGCACAGAGTCACAAACAGAATTTTCCCATTTCCCCCTCCTCTTCCTTCCCCCACTCCTCTGCATTCATTGGCCATCTTCCCAATCATTCACCCCTAATCTACTGCTCCAATTCAAAAGAATTTCCCCCCTCCCATCCATCTCCTAGGGGACATTATCTCCAGAGAAAATAAGTAGGTGAAAGGCAGCCGTCCCGTTGCAGACGCCTGCGTTCTCCTTCTTATGTCAGCACTAGGATAAATGCATCTTGACGTGCTGACACCAGCCTTCTTAAAAGCATAAGATAGCTTGAGGGACCCAAAGATGGTTTTTTTTCCAAGAGGCAACTGGACTTTGTTTTTCCTTGAAGACCTTTCCCTTCTCATTGAAGAAGCTTCTTCAGTTTTGACTGAAGCTTCCTGGATGAGAAGCAAAACGTCTTCAAGGAAGTCCAACTGCCTGTTGAAAAAGGCCCTTGGTGTGACAACTATGACCTGGATGATTAAGAACCTCCAGATCAGGGGGGTGTCAATCTTGCAGCCCGTGGGCCGTATGTGTCACGTGGTGGCCACGTGCCCCCCTCACCCCAGTTTAGCGAACGACAACGTGACGCTACGGGTTTCTTTTTTTCTTTATTTTTTTATTTTTTTTAGCTGGAGTTAAATTACAGTGCATTAGTCTGCTGAGCTATTCCAGGCTCCTTAATTAATTTTATTAATTCAATTTGTATGCCGCCCCTCTCCGAAGACTCTTTTGACACCCCTGCTCCAGAATCATTTCCTTTATCTGTTTATTGTTATGCTAGGATCAATAATAATTTGCCTCTAGTTTCTTCTAGCATGCTGGCCCAGGAATTCTGGGAATTGAAGTCCACAATTCATAAAAGGACCATAATTGCCCAGCCCTGATCTATGGAGATTCTCAGCCATCCAGGTCATGGTCATCCCGAAAGTGCATTTTCAAGAGGCAACTGGACTTTGTTCTTTCTTGAAGATGTTTCCTTTTTCATCCAAGGTGCTTCTTCAGTTCTCCAGAAAGCAACTGGAGTTTGTTTTTCCTTGAAAACATTTCGCTTCTCATCCAAGAAGCTTCTTCAGATGCTTCTTCAAGTTCTGAAGAAGCTTCTCGGATGCGAAGCGAAACGTTTTCGAGGAACACCTCCGTCGTCCCCCCCCACCCAAGAAAGTCCCGTCACCTCTTGAGAAAGCCCCTTTTGGACAACCCTGACCTGGATGACTTGAGAATCTCCATAGATGTCTCTCGAGGGGCTCTTCCAGTCCAACTTGAACGAAGTGAGTCAATTTGGAGACTGTCTCGATTGATTTGTGAAGGTTGGTTTGGCTCACGATATACAAAGCAGAGCTGCGGAGGGGGGAAAAATGCCTGACCCTTGGCGTACGATGAGTCATGCATGGGATTTTGGACATGAATGATGCTGTGGAACATCTCAAGTGTCAGCTCTCTTCCCCATAGCATTCGTCGACCTCTTGGCTACGAAGGGAGCTCGGTGGTGAAGGAAACATTTAGGGTTGCCTTGTAGTCAGCTTCTTTGACCTCTGCCGAGATGACTAATTGAGGTCTTTTCTGTAACTGCTTTGTTGGATGGGAGAGCAGGACGGAGTTCTCGAGAAGCCGAACCGCCTAACATTTATTCAGTCAGACAAGATGGTTTTTCAGGATTGGAAAAGTTGATAATGAATTGTTCCTTGGCTGACTAAGAGCTCTGGAATGGGGGCCTCCACGATCTTCTCTTCCGCAAGCATGTCAAACAGAACATCCCCTTTCCCGATCTTGCGTTGTTGTATCTCATCTAGCTTTGGTCAAGGTGACGATGGTGGTTCCATTCTCGATGGTTTCTGCTCCTTTTGAAAGCAGGAGTTAGCCCGGCGAGGAAGGGAAGGGAATCTTTTGAGAAGGAAAGGAAAACAAAAGAAAACAACAACAAAAAAAGCCAACCAAATCAAAAGGGATTTCGCTCTTGAGCTTTTGACCTTCCAGATGTTGCTGAGAGCCGCAGTATGTTACTTCCTCTTTGGCTGCTGTTGCGTCTTGTAGCTTAACCGCTTCTGGAAGCTTGCCGTCGTTTTTTTTTGTTTTGGTTTTTTTAGAAAGCGCGGTCCAGCGATGGCCCCTCTTAAAAGCAATCACCGTTTCTTCCTTCCGCTGTCTCTTCTCGACAAATCGGTGGGATCCGAAGCTAAGACATCGAAGGAGAAGTTCTCTGCCGGCCTTCTCTTAGCCATCTAAAGGGAAAATGAGCAGGGCTTCGAAAGTGGTCCTACGTCCCCAAATTTAGAATCTCGCTTGGATATCACGCTCAGGGGTGGGCTTTTGCCCTCCCCGGGTTCCGGAGGCTTTGTTCAAGCCTCCCGGAGGGTGAAAACAGCCTCCCCAGGCTCAGGAGGCCCTCTAGAGGCCGGAACTCCTGAACTTCCACCCTAACTCATTTCAGACAAATGGTTATCCGACCTCTTCTTAAAAACTCCCAGTGTTGGAGAATTCACAGCTTCTGGAGGGAAGCTGTTCCGCTGATTAATTGTTCTCACTGTCAGGAAATTTCTCCTTAATTCTATGTTGTTTCTCTCCTTGCTTAGTTTCCACCCATTGCTTCTTGTCCTACTCTCAGGTGCTTTGGAGAATAGCTTGACTCCCTCTTCTTTGGGGCAGCCCCTGAGATATTGCAACCTTGCTATCATGTCACAAGAAGAGGCACTGGAATTTCCAACCCCGAATATGCAGGAAAATTATATTCCGCTTCTGGATCTGAAACTGAATGCCGAAAGGGCTGGTGTTTATGGCTGGTCCATCAATGGCAGTTAATTATATTCCTGCTCAAAAATAGGAACAGAGAGTCACTGGCTGCAAAGCAAACATTTATGGGTCCAACGCCGTTCCAAACCAGCGAAACGGCTTTAAATTCCTGCAATTCACAGGAGGCGTATTTGAGCCTTGGCTGCTTGTCACCACAATCGTCAGCAGCGTAGGCCACTGTTGATGCATCCAACAAACAGAAGAACTGATTCTTGGACCTAACTGGAGGCCAAGCGTTTAGGAAACAGAGCAGCTGGGCTGATGGACAAATGAAACTTCTGCAGTCCATGTGGGCATGTGGAGCTGATAGCAGGATTCAAACCTTCTTAGGTCAGCCAGAACAGAGCTGGAAGGGACCTTTGGAGGTCTTCTAGTCCAACCCCCTGTTCAGACAGGAGATCCTAGACCAGTGATGGCTAATCTTTTTGCCGTCGCATGCCAAAAGCGAGGAGAGGAGTGTGACGTGTATGTGTGCCCACACCCATAATTCAGTGCTGCCCCACACCCCGTGATGCACACGCGACCCCCCACATGTGTGCGCGACCCCCCTGTGCTCCCCTGTGCATGACCCCCTCCATGCCCCGTTTTGGGCCTACTAAGCCTTCCTGAAGTCTCCGAAGGCCGGAAATGGCCTGTTTCCAGACTTACAGTAGGCACGGTAGGCTCGTTTTTCGTCCTCCCCAGGCTTCAGAGGCTTTTTTGGAGCCTGGGGTGGGCTAAAACTGCCTCCCCTGCTCCCCCGGAGGCTGTCTGGAGGCCAGAAATGGCCCATTTCTCAACTTCCAGTGGGGCCGGAAGGCCTGTTTTTCCCCCACCACCCCAGAGGCCCTCTGGAGAGGATGAAAACGCCCTCCCAGGGCCTCCGTGTAAGCTCTGTACTTACCTGGCATCGAAAATGGGCTGCATGGAGACACCTGGGAAGGGAGGGGCAGCAGCAGGTGTGTGCGCATGCACGCTGGAGCTGAGCTACGGCGACAGCTCATGTGCCCATGTGATATGGCTTCACGTGCCACATGTGGCACGCGTGTCATAGGTTCGCCATCACAGTCCTAGACCATTTCAGATAGGTGGCTATCCAGTCTCTTCTTAAAAAACTCCAGTGATGGAGAATCTACAACTTCTGGTGGCAAGTTGTTCCACTGGTTAATTGTCCTCACTGTTAGGAAGTTCCTCCTCCATTCTGGGTTGCTTCTCTCCTTGGTTAGTTTCCATCCGTTGTTCCTCGTCTTGCCTTCTGGTGCTTTGGAAAATAAGTTGACCCCTCCTCTTCTTTGTGGCAACCCCTCAAATACGGGAATACGAGCTGCGGTGGTGCAGTGGTTAGAGTGCAGTACTGCAGGCTGATCGCCGGCTGCCAGCAGTTTGGCAGATCGAATCTCACCAGGCTCAAGGTTGACTCAGCCTTCCATCCTTCCGAGGTGGACCCAGATTATTGGGGGCAAGAGGCTGATGCTTAGGGAGGGCTGTAAAAGCACTGTGAAACTGTATATAAGTTTAACTGCTATTGCTAATACTACTACTGTGTTTTCCTGAAAATAAGACCCTGTCTTATATTTTTTTGAACCCTGAAATAAGCGCTTGGCCTTATTGCCATGCGCTCAAAAGCCCGATTGGGCTTATTATCAGGGGAGGTCTTATTTTGGGGGAAATGGGGTATCTATCTATCTATCACTTACTTATATCTATCTGCTATCTCTCTCTGATTGGGCTTATTATCAGGGGATGTCTTATTTTGGGGAAAACAGGGTATCTATCTATCATCCATCTATCTACGGTGTTTCCCTGAAAATAAGACCCTGTCATATTTTTTTTGAACCCTGAAATAAGCACTTGGCCTTATTGCCATGCGCTCAAAAGCCCGATTGGACTTATTATCAGGGGAGGTCTTATTTTGGGGGAAACGGGGTATCTATCTATCATGTATCTATCTACCATGTTTCCCCGAAAATAAGACCCCGCTTTATATTTTTTTGAATCCTGAAATAAGCGCTTGGTCTTATTGTCATGCGCTCAAAAGCCCAATTGGGCTTATTATCAGGGGAGGTCTTATTTTGGGGGAAATGGGGTATAATGTCACTCCTAGTTCTTCTTTTCATTAAACTAGACATACCCAATTCCTGCAACTGTTCTTCAGATGTTTTAGCCTTCAGGCCCTTAATCTTCTTAGTGGCTCTTCTCTGCACTTTTTCCAAAGTCTCAACGTCTTTTTTGTAATGCGGTGACCAAAATTGGATGCAGTGTTCCAGGCGGGGCCTTACTAAGGCTTTATAAAGCGGTACTCATACTTTACGTGATTTTGATCCTATGCCTCTGATTATACAACCCAGGATTGTGTTTGCTTTTTTGGCTGCTGCTGCAGACGGCTGGCTCCTGTTTAAGGGATCGTCCACTACAGTGGTGGGTTGCTCCCGGTTTGCACCAGTTTGCAAGAACTGGTAGTAGAAATTTGTAATAGTTCAGAGAATCGGTAATAACGTTAGCTGGCCACGCCCCCGAACTGGTCCCTGGCCTGGTCACCACTTGTTTACCCTGCTCACCTCATCAGAGGCTTTTTTTAAAAGCATTTTTTCTACAACCTCTTCGGCTAAAAAAAATGCCTTTAAAAGCCTCTGATGATCCCAGCTGACTTGCCTGATCATCAGAGGCTTCTAAAAGCATTTTTTTCCTGCAACCTCTTAAGGTTGTAGAAAAAATGCTTTTAAAAGGATAAAAACAGAAAAGCCTCTGATGATCACGCCGCTCAGCTGGGATCGTCAGAGGCTTTTAAAAGCATTGTTTTCTACAACCTCTTCGGCTGAAAAAAAATGCCTTTAAAAGCCTCTGGCGATCCCAGCTGACTTGCCTGATCATCAGAGGCTTCTAAAAGCATTTTTTTCTGCAACCTCTTAAGGTTGTAGAAAAAATGCTTCTAAAAGTGAACAAAAAAGTTGACCACACCCACCCAGTCACGTTATCCCTCACCAAGCCACGCCCACAAAATAAGTCACGCCCACAGAACCGGTAGTAAAAAATTTAGAACCCACCCCGGTCCACTAGGCCTCCAAGGTCCCTCTCACAGTGACTGTTTTTGGAGCCAGGTGTCGCCTAATCTGTACTGGTACCTTTGTTTTTTTTTTCTGCCCAGGTGTACAACCTTGCTTCTCTCCACATTAAATGGATTTTTAAACGTTGAAACAACGTTTAAAATTAAATGTTCAATTTAAGGTACACCTTTTCAACCTGACTTCTCCAGAAATGGATTTACCCCACCTTCCTCCACCAACTAACCTGTCCTTCCCTCGTTCCACTTGTGGATAATGGGATTTGTAGTCTTGGATCCTGGAGATCAGTCTTTGCCGAGGGGTTAAGGCATCTAGGCTGCTATAGGAATGGGAAGTTCGTCAGAAGTAGCTGAAAAAAGTTTTGAACCCAGGACCACAGACCTTTTCTTGGCTGAGCAACACAGTACAGTACAGTGACAGAGCTGGAAGGGACCTTGGAGGTCATCTAGTCCAACCCCCTGCTCACGCGGGAGACCTATAACTAGGGTTTCAAACTGCCAAACTGCCAACCTTTCTGATCGACAAGCTCAGCATCTTAGCCACTGAGCCACCTAGCCAGGTCATAATCATATAATAATCACATAACATAATCATATAACACCATCACAGATAGTTCTCAGGTTACCTAGAGTTCATTTAGGGACCGTTTGAAGTTACAACGGCTCACTGAAAAAAGTGACTTATGACCGTTTTTCACACTTACGACCGTTGCAACGGTCCCCGCGGTCACGTGATCAAAATTCAAACGCTTGGCAAGCGACTCGTATTTATGACGGGTTGCAACGTCCCCCGAGTCATGCGATCTCCTGTTGGAAGAAATGTCCATCTGGGTTCAGTTCCAAGTGAGAAAGAAACATGGAGACTGCTTGAAAAGGTGGTTTTAAGTGTGGACAGGAGGACCACATGGTTTTGAGGTCCTGGGCAAAAAAGGCACATGGGGGTGTGTGTGAGAGAGAGATTCATACCCCCTGTTGGGCTTTGAATTTGAGTTTGTATTCTGATTGGTTGTCAGACTCCCATGGGGTCATGCAGGGGGTAACTTTCTAGGTTGTCTGTGTCCCAGGCTTGGTTGAGCCTTGCTGGGTGATGATGTAATGAAAGGGGCTTTGGGCAATATCTATTATGGCTCTGCTTGAAGGAGGTAGATCTTCGTTATGTAGAATAGACCCATAATGGCCCAAGGCTGGGGGAGGGGGGCTGCAAAGGTTGGGTGGGGGTGAGTTTCTGTCTCCCTTTTAGGGGAAATATTCTGCCCTTTTAATATTTCCTAGAATCGTGATGGCTAACCTATGGCACGCGTGCCGGAAGTGGCACGCAGAGCCCTTTTTCTGAGGACGCAAGCTGTCGCCCAATTCACCTGCAACTGTGCGTGTCCGGGCACCCCAACTGTTTGGGCCTCCGGTGCTCATGCACCATCCTAGAATATGTCATTCTTCTAGAAGAGGGGTGGAGGCTAACGTCATATACCCGTTTTACGGCCTTCTGACAAGCAAAGTCGACGGGGTTCACTTCAAAACTTTTAACCAGAAAAGGCCTTAAAAAAGAGGGGGTGTGTGTGCAAAATTCACTTAAGAACCATCTCATTTAGCAACAGAAATGTTAGGGCTCCACCGTGACCTTAACACTAGGATTAGCTCTACTGGTTTAGCGAGGACCAGTTTGTAAATTTTGGCCTTTTGTGCTCACACCTGCCGGCTTGAAACATTTCAAACCAGGTTTAGAATTCAGTTCCGCTTTTGGTAAAAGTTTGCACAACGGGTCTCTCTTTTCGGAGATGTCCGAGTCAGCTTCCAAGCATTCTTGAGTTTTCTGGTCTCACTCACTCGGCCTCTTCTCTTACAAAGGAAAAAATACCATCATTCAAAAAGGAGCTACTTGGTCATCAATCTTCCAAAAGACACCTTAGTTTATTCTCTCCGCCGAGGCTGCCAAAAAAGTAGAGGCAGGAAAAAAATCCAAGAATAATTAAGGCTGGAGCGGAGTTGGATGTCCCGCTGCAGCTGGAGAGCTGCAATCTGAAGAATTTAACCTTGCACATCCGTAACCCCTTCAGATGGGTCAGTTTTTTTTAAAGCTAGCCTTAAACTGCTCCCCAAACTGTACACATAAAATAGCTGAGAGATCAAGTCACCAAGAGATGGATTATCCTCCGGCAGGGCAAATCCATTTCTGCACATTTTCCTGTCTGTTTTCTAAAGCAAAGGGGTGGGGATATTTTGAGAGCAGGAGAGCAATATATACAATCTAGAGGTCCAGCTTAGGCAGTGGGGAAATCTCAAATTTGTTACTACCGGTTCTGTAGGGGTGGCTTGGTGGTGGTGGGGGTAATGTGACTGGGTGGGCGTGGCCAACTTTTTTTATTTTTACTTTTAAAACCATTTTTTCTACAACCACTTCGGCGAAGAGATTGTAAAAAAATGCTTTTAAAAGGCTCTGATGATCCCAGCTGAGTTGCTTGATCAGCAGAGAGTTTTTTTCTTTTAAAAGCCTCTGACGATCCCAGCTGAGCCGCACGATCATCAGAGGCTTTTTTTTTTTTACTTTTTAAAGCATTTTTTCTACCAAAGAGGTTGTAGAAAAAATGCTTTTAAAAATAAAAATAAAAAGCCTCTGATGATTGCTCAGCTGGGCATGGATTTTTTGCTACCAGTTCTCCGAACCACCCACCTCCATTGCTACCGGATCAGGCGATCTGGTCCGAACTGGGAGCATTTCACTCCTGAGCTTAGGGAATTTTTTTTTACTAGAAACACCAGTGTGCCCAAACTCCCATTTGGCTTTCCACCAATGCAGGGAATTGGCTTCTTGGGGCTGTTTGCACACTGGGGCACAAAGAAAGTGGTGCGAGGAAGACGTCACAGAAGGAGTTGCGGTGGTGGCCATGTAGTGGTTTTCAGATGCAGAAGTGGTGATTTTGCTGCGATAAAATTAGAGAGGTTGTCTTCAGCCAGTTTGGACGGTAGTGGCCACCTGCGGGTGAGCCCGCCCACCCGCTTACCCGCTTGGGCGCAATCCCATCCTATATCGCTGTGTTTTTGATTCTGCACGTATGTGTGAATGGCATGCATGAGCGAATTGCCGTGTTTTGTTGTTGTGGCCCGTTAGCGGCCTGTGCAGCTAGTAGCTGATTCCTACAGCGAGGAGGCTGGTGTGGTGCTGCACCAGTAGCCTGTGCAGCTGGCACTTGAGTCGGACAATGAGGAGGCTGGAGAAGATGCCAGAGGTGGGGATTCAGCTAGGACCTTCAGAACCTCCAGAAGCTTCCATGGGTGAAGAGGAAGAAGAGGGGGAGCCTTTTCTCGATGCATGGGTGCACAGAGCTGCCAAAAGGCAGGAGTGGCTCCTCAGGAGGTGGTCTCTTCGAGAGTAAAGCTTGGGGCTAATTGGCCACTCCCTTAGCCTATTTAAGGAGGGACGAGGACTGAGGCAATTTTGCAGGGAACAACTTCGTTCACTCTCCTTTGCGTCTTGATCTTAGTTCTCTGCAAATTGCTTCTCGTCTTTCTGCCAACCATAGTAAGATTACGATTATTTATTCTTTGGATTCTTTGAAAGAATCCAAAGAATTCTTTCTTTGAAAGTTAATTAACAGCCTTTGTTTGAAAAAGACTGATTGAATTTAGTAAACTAAGGTTTGTACAGACTTTGTGTGTGCTGCGTTCTTTGGGGTCCGTAGCTGGGGCAGAACATTTGTGATGCTGCATGTAGGTGCTGTTTGTGGCTGCTCTCACATTTCCAGTGCTGGGCGAATGGATTGCTACAGTATGTGAACCAATCTCCGGATAAAGTTATTTTAGGATGTGTTGGGTCCCTCATGAGGAGAAGTTATCTACTAGTCTAAAGAAGAAAAGGACTAGATAGCTGTCTTCCAATACGTTTAAAAAAAATTTTTTTTTATTAGTTTTAAAAGTAAAACAATGGGCATTGCTCAGCGTCTCTGGTTTCTAACATTTGCGTCTAAATCAAGTTAATAAGTAATCTATTCCTTGATCCATATACAAATTTACATATATCCTATTTTATTATATATGTTCTGCCCCATCTCTGGATTCCCAAGGATTGTGACACACACCAGCGGTCCTTATCAAAGTTATAACGTACCAAGAATAAACAAAATCCGGCAAAGGTTGGCAACCAGCCCAGAAAACAAGATACGATAAGACACTCACTCTCCAAAGCGCTCTGTAATAATTACACATTGTTTCCAGCAAGAAATTACTAACTGCGTGCGACTTAAATAGGCTAAGGGAGTGGCCATTTATCCTCAAACCTTACTCTCGAGGAGACCTCCTCCTCCTGAGTAGCCACTCCTGCCTTCTGACAGCCCTGCATGCTCGAGCATTGAGGAGAGGCTCCTCCACTTCGCTCTCTCCACTTGAAGGAGCCTCTGGAGGTTTTGAAGGCCCTGGCTGAGTCTCTGCCTCAGGCACCACATCCTCTTCAGCCTCCTCGCTGTCTGACGCGAGCGCCAGTTGCACCGGCTGCTGGCGCAACCCCATACCAGTCTCCTCATTGTAGGGATCAGCCACGATCCACAAAGGCTGCTGGCGGGCCACAACAATATATCAAGTATGCAGTATTTTACTTCCTAAACAACTATGCATGTATTTAATAAAGCTATATTACATTCACAAGTTCAATATTCATTGATATATACATTTCCAGACATTCATTATCCCTTGTTTTTGGCATTCTTCCTCTTATCTAACCAATTATAAAATTTATTCCAGACTTCATAATATGTTAATTCACTTTTGTCTTAGAGTTCTAAAATAATCTCTGCAGAGCTGTAAATTTTGTGCATTACTTCTTCTTCTGAGGGTATTTCTTTACACTTCCATTTTTGAGCAAATCCTAGCCTTGCCGCTATAAGTATATGCAATATTAAATAGGTTACGTGTGGTGGGAGTGCTCAAAAGCCAAAAGTTTCTGGCAGCAAATAAGGAAGAGATGTTAGATGGTTAGAAAAGCTGTTAATCTTTAAAATAGAAGTTAAGCTGGAATTTTTCTTAGTGGGCATGACAGATGGCAAATATTTATTTATTGATTCAATTTATATGGTGCTCTTCTCTGGAGATTCAGGGCGGCTTACAATGCATTAAGCAGCAGTCTTCATACTTTTGTGTAATTTGATTTATATGCCGCCCTTCTCCGAAGACTCAGGGCGGCTTACAATGCGTTAAGCAATAGCCTTCATACTTTTGTATATTTATACAAAGTCAGCTTATTGCCCACACAAACTGGCTCCTCAATTTACCTACCTTAGAAAGGATGGAAGGCTGAGTCAACTTTGAGCCTGGGGAGATTTGAACTGGTGTAATTGCAGACAGCTGGATGTTAATTACGGTGCTTAGTCTGCAGAGCTAAACCAGGCTGTTATATACCTGCTTAGTAGGGCTTTCGGCGCCCCCTAAGCGGTGTTCTTTTTTATACAAAGTCAGCTTATGGCCCCCACAATCCGGGTCCTTATTTTACCTACTTTAGAAAGGATGGAAGGCTGAGTCAACCTTGAGCCTGGTGAGATTCGAACTTGCAGTAATTGCAGGCAGCTGGTGTCACTTAACACACCATTAATCTGCTGCGCCACCAAGACTCTAATAATGTAATATTGCATATACTGTCTTCCAATCCTTGAGGGGCTGTCCCAGAGAAGAAAGGGGGTCAACCTATTTTCCGAAGCATCTGAGGGAGATTCCAACCTAAAATGAAGGAGGAATTTCCCGATTGTGAGAACAATCGATCGGCGGAACAGCTTGCCTTCAGGAGTTGTGGGTGCTGCATTACTGGTGGTTCTCAAGAAAAGACTGGGCAGCCTTTTGTTTGGGATGGTGTAGGGTTTCCTGTTTGAGCAGGGGGTTGGATTAGAAGACCTCCAATGTCCCTTCTAACTCTGCTATTCAGTGTTCTAGGATATCGCTTCTCTTTTGCCCATTTGGCTCTCCCACCCCTCATTCTAAAACTTCGGAATCCCTGAATCGTCGTCTCGAAAATCCTAGATTTTGCGAGAAGGGAATGAAGGCAAGCTTGGTTCCAATATTACTTGACGTACAGTTTTGTTGCGTAACTAACCTGTCACTGATGGGGTTATGTTGGGTAGAGACCAGATGCTGGTTTCGGTGAGTCATTCGTGACCTGGTCACTTTCTGCTTGGATTACTACAATGGGGCTGCAGGATCCTTGCCCGGACAAAAAAAACCCCTTTTTATTAAGTTACTGTGAATTCCTCTCATTCTTATCCAGCAAAGTCTTTCAAGGGAGAATTTAGAGTCACAGACCTTATCTGGCTTGGAGAGCTGCCAGACCGATATCTTCAAAACTTGGCCAGGAGTCAAGAACCAATTTAGCGAACTTGTTGTCTCCTGAAAACTCCACTTCCCTTTCGCTCCTCTTTTATTCCCACTGGGAGGGGCCATTCATCGTCCACCTGTGGCTTTACTCCTGAGTTGACCCTTGTTCCTTAGCTGCTCCCTTCATCTGGCATCTCTGCGCATGCACACACTGGGAACAGGCTCCAGCTGTTCTTCTGCCTCACTGATGTCCGACTCCGAAGGCAGCTGATAACTGTCAGACGGCCCTGGCCGTCTCTCTGCCTCAGATGCAGAGCCCTCATCAGAGCCTTCCCCAGACTCCAGGACTGGCCCATGTTCCTCCCCAGCCTCCTCACTGTCCGAATCTGCTGCCAGCTCCACTGGCGGGACACAACACCTGGAAGTTACAAGAAGTCCAGAGTTGTAACTTCACTCAGGGATGGGTAAGAGGGATACAGTCAAGATCAAGGGAGGTCTTAATACCACTCTACAAAGCCTTAGTAAACCACACCTAGGATACTGCATCCAGTTTTGGTCACCACACTATAAAAAAGAGGTTGAAACTCTAGAAAAAGTGCAGAGAAGAGCAACCAGGATGATTCAGGGACCGGAGGCTAAAACATACAATGAATGGTTGCAGGAACTGGGCCTGGCTAGTCTAGGGAAGAGAAGGACCAGGGGAGATAGGAGAGCATCTTCCAATATTTGAGAGGCTGCCACAGAGAGGAGGAAGGGGGTCAAGCTATTCTCCAAAGCACCTGAAGGCCAGACAAGGAATAATGGATGGAAACTGACCAAGGAGAGATTCAACCTAGAAATAAGGAGAAATTTCTTGACCGTGAGAACAATCAACCCATGGGACAGAAGTTGCCTTCAGAAGTTGTGGGAGCCTCATCACTGGAGGTTTTCAAGAAGAGACTGGACTATCATCTGTCAGAAATGGTATACGGCAGGGGTGGGTTCTGCTTACTTTTACTACCGGTTTGCAACGGGGCCATAAGCATGTGAAAAAGGATCTTAAGTTGCATTTTTCAGTGCCGCTGTAACTTTGAATGGTCACTAAATGAATGGTCGTAAGTCTGGGACTGCCTGTAGTTTGGCTTGATGAGGATCTTGATAAGGGTAATCGTGGGAAGATATGTCTTTTTTTAACTCTAAGCAACTTGTATTTTTTCTTTCCTTCCTTCCTTCCTTCCTTCCTTCCTTCCTTCCTTCCTTCCTTCCTTCCTTCCTTCCTTCCTTCCTTCCTTCCTTCCTTCCTCCCTCCCTCCCTCCCTCCCTCCCTCCCATCTCCTCCCTCCCTCCTTCTCTCTCTCCTTCTCTGTCTCCCTTTCCCATCTCCTCCCTCCCTCCCTCCCTCTGTCCCTCTCTTCCTCATTCCCGTCTCCTTCCTTCCTTCCTTGCTCCCTCCCTCTGTCCCTCTTTTCCTCATTTCTGTCTCCTTTCTCCTCCTTCCTTCCTTCATTCCTTCCTTCCTTCTTTCCTTCCTTCCTTCCTTCCTCCCCTCCCTCCCTCCTTCTCTGTCTCCCTTTCCCATCTCCTTCCTCCTTCTCTTCCTCATTCCCATCTCCTTCCTCCCTCTCTTCCTCCCTTCCTCCCTCTGTCCCTCTGTCCCTCTCTTCCTCCTTCCTGTCTCCTTCCTCCCTTCCTCCCTTCCTCCCTTCCACCCTCCCTCTGTCCCTCTCTTCCTCATTCTTGTCTCCTTCCCCTTCCTTCCTTCCTTCCTTCCTTCCTTCCTTCCTTCCTTCCTTCCTTCCTTCCTTCCTTCCTCCCTCCCTCCCTCCCTCCCTCCCTCCCTCCCTCCCTCCCTTCCTAGGGTCCTCCTGGTTTACCTGGGATCCCGGGCCTTCCTGGCAAGCGAGGACCAAGGGTAAGTCCAAGATCCATGGGAAATGGAGGGGAGGTGGAACAAGAATCAACAGGCCGTTGAGCTTCTTCTCATCTGCCCATCATCCTGCATGAGTTTGCCAGCTTCCTGACAATAGGGCTAATGTCTCAAGCTTGCTTCAAGCTCACCACATCTTCATCCAGACTTTGCCTTTTTTTTTTAGGGACCTTCTGGCCCTCATGGAAACCCTGGTCGTGCTGGACCACCTGGCATGAAGGTAAGGGAGGAAACATCTATGTGTGGGTGTATCTGCTAACGAAGATCAAATTTTGATGTGGGGTTGGTGTAAATTGGAAGTGGAGATCCCAAAGGTGAAAGTCCAGTTTGTCTTTGAAGAGGTTTTGCTTCTCATCCAAGGAGCTTCTTCGGCTCTGAGTGGATGGTGGTGGGGAATGGAAGGATTTATACTCCTTGCAGACAGCTAGTCATTTGCATCCTTTTAGAGGGTCGTTGAGGCCACATGCAGGTTGATCTCAGTGTCCCCTGAGTGGTGCAAATGGGTGTGGAGCCTTTTCGGAACTGTGGAAAGGATTGTTTTGTAGATCTTTCAACAACACCCTTGGATATTTTAAATTGTAATGTGGATTGTTTTAAATTTTGGGCCAAATTTATATAAGTCTTTTAATCATTTTAAATTTTGTATTGGAATGTTTTTTTTATTCTTGGCTGTGCACCGCCCTAAATCCAGTAGGAGAAGGGCAGTATACAAATATAAATAAATAAATTCCCAAAAAGGCTCCTCACCCATTTGCACCACTCAGCTGACCCCGAGGACACAGATCAACCTCCGAATGGCCTCAACGACTCTCTAAAAGGATGCAAATGACCAGCTGTCTGCAAGGGGTATAAATCCTTCCATTCCCCACCACCATCCGGTCAGAGCTGAAGAAGCTTCTTGGACGAGAAGTGAAATGTCTTCAAAGAAAAACCAGAAAGTCCAAATTGCCTCTTGAAAAAAAAAACACTTTTGGGACAACCATGTGGCTCTTTGGGCTGTCTGCTGTGGCTTCCTGTTGGGTGATCCCACCACAGGCTGGCCTCGCCCCTCGTCCTCCCCTCCCAGTCACTCCTCACCTGGCCTGAGAAGGTAAGGGCGACGGCGGGTGATGGAGAAGTGGCTGGGGCAGAGACAGAGAGATACAGAGAGAGGGAGAGAAAGAGAGACATAGAGAGATACAGAGATGAGAGGAGGGAGGGAGGGGGAGAGAGAGAATGTCAAAAGGGTTTTGTGATTCCCGGTGTTTTTAACAACTGGTTCTCTGCCCTAATGAACGGCTGGGTAGGCGTGGCTAGAGGGGTGTCATGTAACTGGTGGAAGTGAGTGACATCCAGTTGGCCACGCCCACCCAGTTTTTGTGGCTCCCGGTGTTTTCTTTTCTGTGGGTCCAAATGGCTCTTTGAGTGCTTTAAGGTTTGCAGACCCCTGGTGTAGCTAGTGGATTTGAGCTTGTTCAACATCTCTGGAAGTTCTTAAAAAGGTTGGCGGAAGACAACGGAGTCAATGAATTTTCCTTGGACAGGATCGGTCTAGATGACCCTCAGGGGCATGTCCAATTCTAGGATTTCTTTCCAAACAGCTGGGCAGTCTTCTTTTGCCAACTAAGTAGAAGGTTTTGCAAATTTGGGACAGAGGGCATGGACCTAACAATGTTTGTTCTAACTGCTTTCCTTCCTTTTCCGTTCCCAGCCATTCTTCCTCTCCCCTCCCTTCTTCCTCTCCCTCTAACTGTGTAATGTCTTTAGTCTGGTTGATGATTTTGGGAAAAAAAAAAGAGAGAAATATTTCCACTCATCTGGCTGCCCGCCGGCTGCCTGATTAAGAATTAGGCACTAGAGAGATATGTTGGCAGTCAAAAAACAAAAAAACCAAGCGGCATTTAAAGGCACAATTACAAACTCTGAAAAGGGGAGACCGTTAAGAAAACAAAAAAGGAAAATAATAATAATAATCCCCCAGCCCTCTCTAAATTCTCCAATTTGTATTGATGTCCTTGTAAGAGGATTTTTTTTTAAAATTAAATTTATATGCCGCCCTTCGCCGGAGACTCAGGGTGGCTTACAATGCGTTAAGCAATAGCCTTCATACTTTTGTATATATATTTTTATACAAAGTCACCTTATTGCCCCCACAAACTGGGTCCTCAATTGACCTACCTTAGAAAGGATGGAAGGCTGAGTCAACCTTGAGCCTCGAACCTTGCAATAATTGCAGACAGCTGAATGTTAATAACAGGCTATCTAGCCTGTTGAGCTATTTGAGGATTTGCAGATTGATGCTTTCTCCTGCGGTTTAATTATTATTATTATTGTCTCTTGTATTCATTAAACATGTAACTCAGTCAACTGAACATTTAAAAATGCGTTACAAATACGAGTGACTGGTGCTAATGGTTGATACGGATTGCTGCCAGTGTCCTAGGTATCTATGGAAGTACCTTCTTAAGATGTACGATGTTCCAAGTTGCGCAGTTTTTTTGCAGTTCTTGTTAGTGTTCTTGCAGGAAGCTGCAATTTGTTGATATATCTTATAAAATTCTTGGATATGGTACCAAGTGCCCCGATGACCATGGGTAACACTGTGACATGATTCATCCATAGCCACGATGGCCAGATTGTTATATTTCGTGATTTTTTTTCCAGTGCTTTTTGTTCGACTCTGGCATCAAACGTAGATTGTACGTTTCGGTTTTCGAGAACTGTGATATCTGGCGTGTTGTGTTCCAGTTGATGATCCGTCTGTATTTGAAAGTCCCACAAGATCTTCACCTTCTCATTTTCTGTAACTTTTTCCAATTATTATTATTATTTCTTTTATTCATTAAACATGAAACTCAGTCAACTGGACATATAAAAATGTGTCACAAATACCATTGACTGGTGCTAATGGCTGATCCAGGTTGCTACCAGCATCCTAGGTATCAATCAACTCTTCTTCTTCTTCTTCTTCTTCTTCTTCTTCTTCTTCTTCTTCTTCTTCTTCTTCTTCTTCTTCTTCTTCTTCTTCTCCTCCTCCTCCTCCTCCTCCTCCTCCTCCTCCTCCTTCTCCTTCTTCCTCTTCTTCTCCTTCTCCTTCTTCCTCTTCTTCTCCTTCTTCCTTTTCCTCCCCCTCCTCTTCTTATTCTCCCTCTCCTTCTCCTTCTTCTTCTTCCCCTTCTTCTTCCTTTTCCTACTCCACCTCCTCCACCACCACCTCCTCCTCCTCCTCTTCTTCTTCCTCTTCCTTTTCCTCCTCCTCCATCACCACCTCCTCCTCCTCTCCTCCTCCTCCTCCTTCTTCTTCCTTCTCCTTTTTCCTCTTCTTCTTCCTCCTCCTCCTCCTCCTCCTCCTCTTCTTCTCCTCCTCCTCCTCCTCCTCCTCCTCCTCCTCCTCCTCCTCCTCCTCCTCCTTCTCCTCCTCCTCCTCCTGCTCCTTCTCCTCCTCCTCTTCTTCTTCTTCTTCTTCTCCTTCTCCTTCTCCTTCTCCTTCTTCTTCTTCTTCTTCCTCTCCTCCTCCTCCTCCTCCTCCTTCTAAAAAGTATCCTGTACAAAAATTGAAAGCTTTAAACTTCGCTCCTGGCTCCCTTGCTAATCCCACCTGGCGTTTGTGACGATCGGTGTGAAAACCTGCTGGGTTCGGGTAACGGTCTTAATGGGACAAGACAGCTAACATGAAAAATGAACTTATTTTTAAACTTTCCCCTTTTGGAGCTGGGGAAAGCAGGCGTTTTGCCAACTCTGTGTCACCTGGGGCCCACGGCTGGAAAAGCCTCATTAAAATGATTTAAAGTTTAAAGAGGAGAGGCATGGAAAGGAAGAGGAAAGAATTTAGCCCTTGATCTGTTTTGAAATATAGAACTTATTGCCGAAGTGGAAAGCTTTTGGGAAAAATCCACACCGGTTGGACAGACACACACTGGGTTTTATTAAACTTGGGTTACCCTGCGCCCATCCTTAGTAGGACGGGACGGAAAACATGAGCGTGGGATAGTTAGGTGATGGGCCTGCAGGCTGAACATCCGAACTGCCACGTGGGGTGAACATCTGGCTCCAAAATGGGTTGAAGCTTCCTAGAATTGTCACTGTTTTGATAATGAGTCACATCTGGACTCGTTGAAAGTTGCACCCAGAAGATTGGTAGGGAAAGAGGTGTTTTTTTGGGGTGGGGTGGGGGGGAATTGGCTGTATTTTAGATCTTGAAACATCCTCCGTGCTCTCTGAGCTTGGTGGTTTTCTTACAGATGTCTCATTACCCAACTAGGTAACATCATCAGTGTTAGAAGGGAGTGGGGATTCCCATGAGGAGGAGGAGGAGGAGGAGGAGGAGGAGGAAGGGGAAAAGGAGGAAGAAGAAGAGGAGGAGAAGGAGGAGGAGGAGAAGGAGGAGGAGGAAGGGGGAAGAGGAGGAGAAGAAGGAGGGGGGAAAGGAGGAAGAAGAAGAGGAAGAGGAGGAGAAGGAGGAGGAAGGGCGAAAGGAGGAAGAAGAAGAGGAGGAGGAGGAGGAGGAGGAGGAAGGGGGAAAGGAGGAAGAAGAAGAGGAAGAGGAGGAGGAGGAGGAGGAGGAGGAGGAAGGGGGAAAGGAGGAAGAAGAAGAGGAGGAGGAGGAGGAAGGGGGAAAGGAGGAAGAAGAGGAGGAGGAGGAAGAGGAGAAGGAGGAGGACTTGAGGTCCTCGGTGCTCTCTGAGCTTGGTGGTTTGCTTTCAAACATTTCATTACCTGGACTTCCATTACCCAAGCACTGATGACGTTACCTACTTCGGGTGTGAAACATCTGCGAGGAAACAACCAAGCTAACCCCTCATGTCAGCCCTGAGCTACTAATTTTCTCCTTTATTGGTTTCAATCTATGCTAGGCGTTTGGTTCTCACGCCCCGGTTCCTTTTCGTAGTCCCAGTTCTAGACTGCTTATCCCAAAGGTGCGTTTTTTTTTTTTTTCAAGAGGCAACTGGACATTCTTGGTTTTTCTTTGAAGACGTTTCGCTTCTCATCCAAGAAGCTTCTTCAGCTCTGACTGGATGGTGAGGAATGGAAGGATTGATCCTCCTTGCAGGCAGCTGGTCATTTGCATCCTTTTTAGAGAGTCGTTGAGGCTGCTTGGAGGTTGATCTGTGTCCTCAGGGTCAGCTGAGTGGTGGAAATGGCTACGGAGCCTTCTTGGAAGTCTTCTTCTTGGAACTTCTTGAAACAATTCCACACCCATTTGCACCACTCAGGGTACCCTATGATAAACCTCCAAGTGGCCTCAACGACCTTCTAAAAGGATGCAAAAGACCAGCTATCTGCAAGGAGTACAAATCCTTCCATTCCCCGCCATCCAGGCAGGGGATCTCTTCCGAAGCCGGATTGGGATTTGCAAACGCCCTTTTCTTCCCCACTGCTGAACTTTCGCAACTCCCAGCCAGCAATTTGGTGCTGCTGAAGACATCCCTGCCTTTGATAATAGCTGCAGAGTGGAATTACGATCAGCACGACTTCGCTGAACGCTTGGCTTGGACCGGCTGACCGGTTTCATTCAGCAATCGGACAGTCACGTCTGGGCTGAATCCCCAGGGTTCCTGGCTGTCTCCTGCCAAGAATTTCCCCCAGCTAGCCGATTCTCCACTTGGCCTGGATTGGTGTGTGTGCATGCGTGTGGGACTGCCTAAAGGACGGGATGCACTGATAAAAATTGGAAAATACAGGAAACGGAAGGCACTACAAAGAAAATGCCGCGTTTCCCCCAAAATAAGACCCCGTCTTATATTTTTTCGACCCTTGAAGTAAGCGCTTGGCCTTATTGCCATGTGCTCAAAAGCCCGATTGGGCTTATTATCAGGGGAGGTCTTATTTTGGGGGAAACAGTCTATCAGTCTATCATCTATCTATCTATCTATCTATCTATCTATCTATCTATCTATCTATCTATCAGCTATCAGTTATCTATATCTATCTATCTACCTACCTACCTACCTACCTACCTGCTATATTTCTGTTCGTTCTATCTATCATCTATCTATCTATCTATCTATCTATCTATCTATCTATCTGTCTGTCTATCTATCTATCTATCTATCCACCTATCTATCTATCTATCTATCTATTGTGTTTCCCTGAAAATAAGACCCTGTCTTATATTTTTCTGAACCCTGAAATAAGTGCTTGGTCTTATTGCCATGTGCTCAAAAGCCCGATTGGGCTTATTATCAGGGGAGGTCTTATTTTGGGGGAAACAGGGTATTTATTTATCTAATCTATCTATCTTTCTATATATATATATATATCTGCTAGCTATCCATCTGCTATCTTTCTCTCTGCTATCATCTATCATCTATCTATCTATCTATCATCTATCTATCTATCTATCTATCTATCTATCTATCTATCTATCTATCTATCTGTTATCTATCTATCTCTATCTATCTATCTATCTACTGCTAGCTATTCATCTGCTATCACTTTCTCTCTCTCTCTGCTATCATCTATCTATCTATCTATCTATCTATCTATCTATCTATCTATCTATCTATCTAGCGTGTTTTCCCGAAAATAAGACCCTGTCTTATATTTTTTTGAACCTTGAAATAAGTGCTTGGTCTTATTGCCATGCGCTCAAAAGCCCGATTGGGCTTATTATCAGGGGGTGTCTTATTTTGGGAGGAAACAGGGTATGAAAGATTTAATGCAGGTATTCCCCAATGTATGACAGTTCTTTTTAGCGACCATTCAAAGCAGGGGTGAAATCCAGCAGGTTCTGGAGAACCAATAGCAGAAATTTTGAGCAGTTTGGAGAACCGGCAAATGCCACCTCTGGCTGGCCCCAGAGTGAGGTGGAAATGGAGATTTTACAATATCTTTCCCCTGGAGTGGAGAGGGAATGGAGATTTTGCAGTATCCTTCCCCTGGAGTGGGGAGGGAATGGGCCTTTCGATCGACAAGCTCAGCGTCTTAGCCACTGAGCCATCGTGTCCCTTCCCCAAATCTGTTACCCTTCCCCAAATACATAACATCATCTTTTAACGGCCCCATAATCCCTTGTGGGGTGGAGTCTGGGCAACCGAATGGAGCTGAGTGTTTACTGGCTAGATGCCCTTCCTGTTGCCGATGCGGAGCTTTTCCCCCAGGAAATATATTCTCATTGTGCCCAGAGAGAGAACCTTCCCCAAATACATATGTCCTCCAGGAATCATGAAGATCACAGTTTAGCCTGGTGGCCCAAATCCCTGGACCACCAGCAGCAGAAGACCTGAGTTGTAGAGTTGTATAGCCCTGAGTAACATAGCCAAGTGTGTGAGTCTTTCTCTCTACTCTAGGAATAAGTAGGGAAGGGCAAAACTCTTTGTAGGAAAGTTACTAGAGAATTGCATGGACCTGACCTTGTAGTTGGCAGGAAATGAGTCTGATTCAAAGACCAAAAACAAACAAACAAACAAAAAACCGAAAGTCATCAACAGAACATTGGCGCAGCTGTAAAGAACCCTACAATTAGATGAACGCACAACACTTTGGATCACATGGTCTAAAGTAAACTACAATGATAAAAGTTAACCACTAAAACATGCTCAACTCAATTTAGGCTTGTTACACAGTCTTTACTTCCTCTCTCCACGTCGCAGAACGACAACCCATCTCCGTTGTGCGGCCAAGAAAACTTGATCGGTTCTTGAAGTTTCCAGAAGTTCATTTGATAGGCTTCCCTTTTTTTTTAGCTAAACAAAGAGAGGGAGAGAAAGGAGGGGAAAAAAAAAACTTCCCACGTAGAAGAGAGAGATGGATTATTATTACCCGCTGAGCATATTTGGCACCGTGCCCAAGACCTGGAAAACTTCCAAACGCCTATTTAGAAGTTTTAGGTGTTCAACATTTACATTATGAAGCTCTCTGATTATATTATGGGGGTCTAATGCAGGAGGAGAGCAGGCAGAGGCGGGGGTGGAGTTAAACAAGTCATCAGCTTAGAGTCATGACATTGCCATAAACAATCTGATCCCTCTTGAATTCCATTGACCCTTATTTGGTGCCTATTTAGCACTGACCTTCAGCTGACTAGACTCTGGTGTATAAGCTTGAGTAACAGAATCTTCTGAACTGAAACTTCGCGTATGGTACCGACTGACATCTATATATATGTTTAAGGTGCAAATATTTCAGTGTAGAGCTGTCTTGGAAGGTCAACCATGGGATGGAATCCAATTGTAGTCCAATGTTGGTGGAGGAACCAGGCAAACCAACATCCCTGAGCCAAAAAGATTGCTTCTCTGCTTCCTTTATCTTATGTCAATCATCAGCCTCCGTTCCAGTCTTCATTCCCTCAAGAGGAGACAAAGGGGAGGCCCTTTGTCTCCTCTTGAGGGAATGAAGACTGGAACAGAGGCCGATGATTGACATAGGATAAAAGCTGAGCTAACCTGAGTCAATTTGGTCTTCGGTATGCCTATAGATAGCAATAGCACTTAGACTCATATAAGCTTCACAGTGCTTTTATAGCCCTCTCTAAGCGGTTGTACAGAATCAGCCTCTTGCCCCCAACAATCTGGGTTTTCATTTTACCCACCTTGAAAGGATGGAAGGCTGAGTCAGGATAGGTAGATAGATGATAGATGATAGATGATAGATAGATAGATGATAGATAGATAGATAGATAGATAGATAGATAGATAGATAGATATAGATAGATAAATAGATAGATAGATAGATAGATAGATAGATAGATAGTTATAAAGAGACAGACAGACAGATAGGAATAGCTCTTACACTTATATACCACTTCACAGTGCTCTAAGCAGTTTACAGAATCAGCCTATTGCCCCCCAACAATTTGGGTCCTCATTTTACCGACCTCAGAAGGACGGAAGGCTGAGTCAACCTTGAGCCTGGTGAGATTCGAACTGCCAAATTGCAGGCAGTCGACAGTCGAGCAGAAGTAGCCTGCAGTACTGCACTCTAACTACTGCGCCGCCACAGCTCCTGATGGATTGATTCTTTCCTGTAATGATAAAAAGGCTAAGAGATATTCATGCGCTCTTCCCAGAAGCCACCGGCGGTCATTACAATTCATTTGCTCCGCTTGGATTTATTAACGGGAGGTCGACAATTTAGAAAATGCCTCCCTCTTGTTCAAATTCTCTTGGGGGTTGTCCCCAGCT
This sequence comes from Masticophis lateralis, assembly GCA_030761175.1. Lineage (NCBI taxonomy): Eukaryota > Metazoa > Chordata > Lepidosauria > Squamata > Colubridae > Masticophis > Masticophis lateralis. The sequence continues at coordinate 5,658,800 of JAUDYJ010000015.1, forward strand.
CTTGCAATATTTTGTGTTCTCTGATGCTAAAATTTTGTTCTCCGTTTTCAGGGCCAGAAAGGAGACCCTGGATTATCACCTGGGAAAGCACGATATGGTCAGAAGGTAAAGTAGCACCCAGTTTTCTCGTATTCAGTGGGGTTGCATTGTGGATTTTGAGTGCGCTGTGTGACATGTGGATTTTTGCATTCCTCTTTCTCTGCTTCTCAATGGACTAGGAAACGTCACAAATATTTATGGTAGTTAACTTGATTTACTGTATGTGCTGGTGGACTGTTCTCCGAGCCTCAGTGGATGTGCAAGAAGATTCTGCTTCTCTTCTGACCTTCTGAATGTGCCAGAAGAGAAGGTCCTTGGCAATGGTAGACAAACACCAGATTAACTAGCATTTATAGAGACATGCTTAAACAGTCTCAAGAGATTAGCCTGAACTGGAGGGCTCCTGGAAGTGATCTGACATTAGTTTATGATGCTTTTAATCCTCCGAATGGCAGAGGTTTTCCTGTGGTTCCCTTGTACAAAAATATCAAAAGAAGACAGACTTTGAATAGTACAAGAAAAATCAGTGCACGCCAAATGCCCAGAAAACCATCTTCCGAATAGAATAGAATAGAATAGAATTGAATAGAATTGAATTGAATTGAATATGGAGTGGAGTGAAGTAAAGTGGAGTGGAACGGAACGGAACGGAACGGAACGGAACAGAACAGAACAGAACAGAACAGAATAGAATAGAATAGAAAGTATGAAATGGAATGGAATGGAATGGAATGGAATGGAATAGAATAGAATAGAATAGAATAGAATAGAATAGAATAGAATAGAATAGAATAGAATAGAATAGGTGGAATGGAATGGAATGGAATGGAATGGAATGGAATAGAATAGAATAGAATAGAATAGAATAGAATAGAATAGAATAGAATAGAATAGAATAGAATAGAATAGAATAGAATAGAATAGAATAGAATAGAGAGTGGAGTGGAATGGAATGGAATGGAATGGAATAGAATAAGGAGTAGAATAGAGAGTGGAATGGAATGGAATGGAATGGAATGGAATAGAATAGAATAGAATAGAATAGAATAGAATAGAATAGAATAGAATAGAATAGAATAGAATAGAATTCTTTATTGGCCAAGTGTGATTGGGCACACAAGGAATTTGTCTTTGGTGCATATGCTCTCACTGTACATAAAAAGAGAAGATACATTCGTCAAGAATCATTCTAGAACCTAGAAATTTGAAGGTCTCTATTGTTGATACTATGTTGTCTAGTATTGTAAGAAGTGGTAGTATGGGAGGGTTTCTCCTAAAGTCCACCACCATTTCTACGGTTTTGAGTGTATGATGCTTAATGATAGTCATAGGGTACAAATAAGCAAGCGAATCATACTAGGAAACAATTGATATAAATTGTAAGGATACAACAACAAGTTACAGCCATACAGTCGTAAGTGGGAGGAGATGGGTGATAGGACCGATGAGAAGATTAATAGTAATGCAGACTTAGTGAATAGTTTGACTGTGTTGAGGGAATTAGGTGTTTAGCAGAGTGATGGCGTTAGGGGAAAAACTTCTTGTGTGCGGTGCTCTATAGCGTCGTTTTGAGGGTAGGAATTGAAACAATTTATGTCCAGGATGCAAAGGATCTGTAGATATTTTCCCAGCCCTCTTTTTGACTCGTGCAGTATACAGGTCCTCAGTGAAAGGCAGGTTGGTAGCCATTGTTTTTTCTGCAGTTCTAGTTATCCTCTGAAGTCTGTGTCTGTCTTGTTGGGTTGCAGAACCAAACCAGACAGTTATGGAGGTGCAGATGACAAACTCAATCATTCCTCTGTGGAACTGGATCAGCAGCTCCTTGGACAGTTTGAGCTTCCTGAGTTGGCGCAGAAAGAACATTCTTTGTTGTGCTTTTTTGATGACATTTTTGAAGTTAGGTGTCCATTTTAGGTCTTGAGATATGATAGAACCTAGAAATTTATGGTCTCTACTGTTGATACTGTGTTGTAAGAGGTGGTAGTATGGGAAGGTTTCTACTAAAGTCTACCACCATTTCTATGGTTTTGAGAGTGTTCAGTTCCAGATTGTTCTGGGTTACAAACATGCCAACATTACATGGGTAGAAGGAGAAGCTAGGTTAGCTTTCAATCACAATCCCTTGTTCTCTTATGACAATGTTCCCTGAGATGATCTTTGCGGACATGAAGATTTGATGTTATGACATTCATTCATGCTTAGATTTCTGGTGGTCAAATAAAAACCAGCCCTTCCTTCTTCTGGTTGCAGGGTCACATGGGCTTACCTGGTTTGACAGGATTTCCTGGATCACCTGGGAGGAAGGTAAGAACCTTTTTATTCTGGGGTGGATCCTATTGGGCGGTTCTCCTGAGGTGGACTGGGAATGGACTCAAGTGACATTTTGGCCCCTTCCGAACCCAAGAACTATTTGAGGCAAGCAGTAATTCTTTAGTAGCCTTGAATAGTAGGGCTTCATTGCTGTATTCTGGAGGAACATCTTCAAGAACAATTTCAGGAGGTGCTCCAATCTTGAAGAACCATTGACTGGTTAGAAAGAGCCTACCAAGAACCTTTGATCTGGATCTGTGGCCCAACTTTACATGAGAAGGCCCCTGATCAAGAGTATTGATCCTGGGGTATCTACATAGGAGTTGTTGAATGTCAACTTCCAACTGCCCTACCAGATGCTGGGAGTTGTAATTCAGCGACATCAACAGGCGAGCCGGTGGTCCACCCTGTTACCAAAGCTACATTTATTGAAAAGGTCCATAGGAAGGGGGAGTGATCATTCTATAGATTCTTAAATTCAAAGAGAGAAGGAGAGAGAACGTGTGGAAATTTAGGAGTGGAAGGTTGTAATTTCTCTGTCGACGATGCTCTACTGCGAACACTTTTGGTTTAGAAAGCTTTCTCTGTTTTCCTTTTCGAAAACTAGAATGTGTAGAAGTCCAAAGTGTGGGAAACTTAATGTTCTTTGGGAGAAGGTGAGAAAGGGGCCTCCTGTCCTAGAAAGAAATCTTAGAAGTGTTGCGTGGCAAGGCAAGAACAGTGTTGGGTCATGTTTTGGCATCAATGAACATCTGCCAAGGCCCCCACACATTCCCCCAGCTCATGAGTTGGCAGTGCACGTATTTCCTGCTTTTGGTGAGACACGAGTCCATTTTTCCTTCAGTTCCTTGGTTTTCATGACACAATGGAAACCAGGACTCTTCCCCATGACTTCTTCAGACCTTCATTCCAGCCATGGATTTACCCACAATGCCTTCTTGACCCTTGACAAGGGTATCCGAAAGAGCTGACCAAACCATACAGAGATGCCTTCAAAAAAACCAAGAACCCACCAGCAAATGTTGCTTTTGCAGCCCTTTCTAGTTGGTGGTTGATAGGTCTTCAATGATCATTCTTCAACCTCTGTTCCTCCCATATCTGGAGAAGGTTCCCCTTTCCTGTTTCCAAGGAAGTTGCACCTGGGTTATTGTGAGTGATCCATTTCCACACGGACTAAATTTGGCTTTGTATCCGGTTTGTGATATTAGTGAGGCACTAATACCACTCTATAAAGCCCTAGTAAGACCACACCTAGAGTACTGCACCCAGTTTTGGTCACCACACTATAAAAAGATGTTGAGACTCTAGAAAAAGTGCAGAGGAGAGCAACCAGGATGATTAGGGGACTGGGGGCTAAAACATATGAAGAATGGTTGCAGGAACTGGGCATGGCTGTTCTAGTGAAGAGAAGGACCAGCCATCTTCCAATACTTGAGGGGCTTCCACAGAGAGGAGGGGGTCAAGCTATTCTCCAAAGCAAATGAAGTCCAGACAAGGAATAATGGATGGAAACTGATCAAAGAGAGATTCAACCTAGAAATAAGACAGTGAAAACAATCAACCCATGGAACAGAAGTTGTGGGAGCTTCATCAAGAAGAGACTGGACTGCCATTTGTCAGAAATGGTGTAGGGTCTCCTGTTTGAGTGGGGGGTTAGACTAGATGACCTATAAGATCCCTTCCAACTCTGTTAATCTGTCTGTCAGCAGAATTGTCCCTGCTGGCTGTATCTCAGGATCAATCCAGTTTTGAGTCTGGACCTGAAGAACTCAAGAGCATCTATTTAAAAAAAGAAAAGAAAGGTGGCCAACGACTGCTACGTCGAAATCTACAAATAGGATTCCCCCCCCCCTCTCAGGTTTGAGGCGCCTGACCTTTTTTTTTATATTGTCATAACTGTAAAGTACTTTTTTGGATCTGGATCAACCCCTGGAAAGTTTTCAGCTCTCCATTAAACAGGGCTGGGTTTGCGGTCTTTCTCCTCACCCCAAGCCCCCCCCCCCTTGGTGGATGTCCAAAGCTCTTCGCTTTGGTCATCATTTCGCCTCTTCTTTTCTCTCTGGACTGTCCCACGGACCATCAGCTGGGGATTAAGCCTGCCGCCAGAGATGAGAGATGACTAGTCCCCTACTTCTTCCAAAAGAAGGCTCAATTGTGATTGACAGCTTGGAATTCCGCAGAAGCGTACGAAAAAAAGAGAGAGAGAGAGTAAATCCAGATGGTCGTTATTTTTCCTCCTGTCTCTTGAGATTTCCAGTTCTCTCTTGAAGACTCTTGGGGACGTCTCTCAATGTTGCTCAAGAGCCCAGTTTCTCCACCTCTTTCATCACGTTCCCGTCTTTCTTGGGAACGGTGGTTAATTAAAAACAGTAACGGCAACAACAAAACACGGGGTCAGTCAAGCAGCTTTAAGGACCATCACGTTTGCCTAAAGATTTTCAGGATGCGGTGGGTCAGGTTTATGGATTGGAGAAGAAGTGGGTGGGTTGGTGGAGGTAACTCAATATTCCTGCAATTTCAATGCATCGAACGTGGCACTGACTTCAGGGTCAGTTTAGGGTATCAATCAGAATAGCGCTGGAAGAGATCTTGGAGGTCTTCTAGTCCAGGGGTACTCAGGTAGGAGACCCTATACCAGTGATGGTTAACCTTTTCGCCATTGCATGACAGGAGGGGGGGGGGGTGTCGCGCAGGTGCACATCCATAATTCTAACTGTCCTGCTCCTCCGCATGCACACGCGACACCCCCCCCACCACGCTCCTCCTGCTCCTGGCACACGATGGCCCAGTAGGCCCATTTTGCTCTCTCACCAAGCTCCAGAGTCTTTCTAGGAGTCTGGGGAGGGCAAAAATGGCCTTCCCCACCCACCTGGAGGCCCTCTGGAGGCCAGAAACAGCCTATTTGCCAACTTCCAGTGGGACCAGAAGGCCTGTTTTTTGCTGTCCCCACAGAGCCTTTCTAGGAGTCTGGGGAGGGCAAAAATGGCCTTCCCCATCCCCCTGGAGCCCCTCTGGAGGCCAGAAACAGCCCATTTGCTAACTTCCAGTGGGACTAGAAGGCCCGTTTTTCTCTCTCATCGGGCTCCAGAGCCTTTCTAGGAGTCTGGGGAGGGCAAAAATGGCCTTCCCCACCCACCTGGAGGCCCTCTGGAGGCCAGAAACAGCCCATTTGCTAACTTCCGGTGGGACCAGAAGGCCTGTTTTTTGCTGTCCCCAGCCTCCAGAGCCTTTCTAGGAGTCTGGGGAGGGTAAAAATGGCCTTCCCCACCTCCCTGGAGGCCCTCTGGAGGCCAGAAACAGCCCATTTGCCAACTTCCAGTGGGAGCAGAAGGCCCATTTTTTGCTGTCCCCAGCCTCCAGAGCCTTTCTAGGAGTCTGGGGAGGACAAAAATGGCCTTCCCCACCCACCTGGAGGCCCTCTGGAGGCCAGAAACAGCCCATTTGCTAACTTCCGTGGGACCAGAAGGCCTGTTTTTGCTGTCCCCAGCCTCCAGAGCCTTTCTAGGAGTCTGGGGAGGGTAAAAATGGCCTTCCCAACCTCCCTGGAGGCCCTCTGAAGGCCAGAAACAGCCCATTTGCCAAATTCCGGTCCCACGAAGAGGCAGGAAACAGCCTGTTTCCCTACTTCTGGTGGGCCCAGAAGGCCTGAAAATCAGCACGTGTGCGCCGGAGCTGAGCTCGCGTGCCCACCAATATGGCTACGCGTGCCATAATTTGCCATCATGGCCCTTTACTATTTCTGACAGATGGTAGTCCAATCTTTTCTTAAAAGCCTCCAGTGATGAAGCACCCACAACTTCAGGTGGCAAGCCGTTCCGCTGATTAATTGTCCTTACTGTTAGGAAGTTTCTCCTTAATTTCAAGTTGCTTCTCTCCTTGATTCGTTTCCATCCGTTGTTTCTTGTCTTACACTCAGGCAAGAAAAACCAAAATAGATTAGAAGAAACCAGGCTTAATAGCAGTAACTGTGAGAAGGATCTTGGAGTCTTAGTGGACAACCAATTAAATATGAGTCAACAGTGTGTGGCGGCAGCCAAAACAAGCCAACGCAATCCTAAATTGCATTAACAGAGAGATACAATCAAGATCAAGAGAGATTCTAATATCACTCTATAAAGCCTTAGTAAGACCACACATAGAATACTGCATCCAGTTTTGGTCACCACACTATAAAAAAAAAGGTTGAGACTCCAGAGAAGAGCAACCAAGATGATTCAGGGACCTGAGGCTAAAACATACGATGAACGGTTGCAGGAACTGGGCATGGCTACTCTAGTGAAGAGAAGGACTAGCAGTCTTCCAATATTTGAAGGGCTGCCACAGAGAGGAGGAAGGGGGTCAAGCTATTTTCCAAAGTACCCAAAGGCCAGAAAAGGAATAATGGATGGAAACTGACCAAGGAGAGATTCAACCTAGAAATAAGACAGTGAGAACAATCAACCCATGGAACAGAAGTTGCCTTCAGAAGTTGTGGGAACTTCATCCCTGGAAGCTTTCAAGAAGAGACTGGACTGCCATCTGTCAGTAATGATGCTGAATCTTACGTTCATATACTGAATCCCGAACCTTTCTGTTTAAGATGGAGCTGGCCTCTGAAACCGTGGGGGTGAGCTTAGCAAATTCTACAGAACTTCCAGCAGCTGTGCTGTGTTTCTATCCTAAGCAATGTAGGAAGCCACATGCCGAATTAGACAAGTGGCCCCATCCAACTGCAGGATGATCTATTATGACCGACAGCTGGCCCAGCTTCCATGCGTAAAGAAGGAATTTGGCGCATCAGGAGGCTTCCCTTCTGATTCATACTCGTGCTGCTTGAGAGGACAAAGCCATCTGCAGGAAGCTGTGGAAGGAATCACCAGCGTATTGGGTGGCAATTTTTTTTTTTAAGTAGCAGACACTGGCAAAAACAGCCACATAGTTTGGCGTGTGGTATCTCCACCTCGCCCAAGAATGGTCTGGGACTTCTCCTTCCCACCTCCTCACTCAAGACGAAGAAGGTTGATCCAACAAACCACGATGCTGGTGCTTGGTGGTTTCATCAAGTTGGATCATACACGGACATCTACCTTCTTGCATTTGGAAGACCACTTTTCCCTAAACAACTAAATAGTTATATGTCCATGTCCCAAAGGTGGTTTTTCAAGAGCAACTGGACCTTCTGTTTTTTTGTTTTGAAGATGTTTCGCTTCTCGTCCCAGAAGCTTCTTCAGCTTTGATGGGATAGTGTGGAATGGAAGGGTTGATGCTCCTTGCAGATAAGCTGGTCATTTGCATCCTTTTAGAGGGTCGTTGAGGCCACTTGGAGGTTTATTTATTTTTATTTATTATTATTTTGTTTCGATTTAAAAAACCGTCCTTCTCCAACCAGACTCAGGGCAGGGAACAGCCAGGGTAAAACATGATGTACAAAAATTAAAACGATTTAAAAAAATATTAAATGATTTCGGCCGACAAATTAAAACAGTCCAATTTAAAACCAATTACAATTAAAAACAGAGGATGGGATCAAGCCAGCCCGGCTAGGTGAAATAAGTGGGTTTTAAGGGCCCGACGAAAAGTCCGGAGGTCTGGTATCCTGTGTATCTCCGGGGTAGGTCATTCCAGAGGGCAGGTGCTGCCACAGAGAAGGCTCTCCCCCTGGGGGTCACCAGCCGACATTGTCTGGCCAACGGCACCCTGAGGAAGCCCTCTCTGTGGGAGCAAACTGGCCGGTGGGAGGCTATTGGCGGCAGAAGGCGGTCTCACAAATACCCAGGCCATAAGCCATGGAGCACTTTAAAGGTGGTCACCCATACCTTGAAGCGCACCTGGAAGACCACCGGGAGCCAGTGCAGCTTGCACAGGAGAGGTGTCACATAGGAGCGCCCCCTCGCTCCCATAATCCCCCGCACGCCGCATTCTGGACCAGTTGGAGCCTCCAGGTGCACCCCAAGGGGAGCCCCATGTAGAGAGCATTGCAGTAGTCCAGGCGGGAAGTGACGAGTGCATGAGTGACCGTGTCCCGATCCAGAAAGGGACGCGACTGGCGTATCAGGCGAACCTGATAAAAAGCCCCCCCCCCCCCGGCCACGGCCGTCATATGCTCTTCTAAAGACAGCCGTGCATCCAGGAGGACGCCCTGTGTCTTTTGTTTCTCCTTGAAGACATTTTGCTTCTCATCAAAGAAGCTTCTTCAGCTCTGACGGGATGGTGGCAGGGAATGGAAGGATTGATGCTCCTTGCAGACAAACTGGTCATTTGCATCTTTTTAGAGGGTCGTTGAGGCCACTTGGAGGTTGATCTGTGTCCTCTGAGTCTCCTGAGTGGTGCTAATGGCTCTTGTAATCTGCAATTTTTCTTCTGGAAATCCATCCATACAACATTCGAAGGGTGTCCATCCCAAATTCTACAGCTAAAAGTCTGTAGAGATTCTCAGTCCTGATTGTCCCAAAGGTGATTTTTTTTCCGGAGGCAACTACAAGAACTAGGAGCACCACTCAGATGACCCTGAGGACACAGATAAATCTCCAAGTGGCCTCAACGACTCTCTAAAAATAACGCAAATGACCAGCTGTCTGCAAGGAGAATAAATCCTTCCATTCCCCACCGCCATCCAGTCAGAGCTGGGATTCAGCCGATTCAGTCCGGTTCGGGAGAACCGGATCTTAATTTTAATTTGGTTCACCGAACCGGTTGTTGCAAGGATTGGCTGACCCCACCCACCCTGCCCCTCCCCTCCCAGGAGTCTCCACGCAGCCCGTTTTGGATGCCAGGTAAGTGCAGGGGCCGCACAGAGGCTCTGGGAGGGTGAAAAATGGGCCTACCAGAAGGTCCAGAATCCTGGGCCTCCAGAGCCCAGGGGAGGCCATTTTCGCCCTCCCAGAGGCTCAAGGAAAGCCCCCAGGCCTACCTGAGGTACCGGAAGTCTGAGGATGGGGCCATTTCCAGCCTCTAGAGGGCTTCCAGAGGCCAGGGGAGGCTATTTTCGCCCTCACAGAGGCTCAAGGAAAGCCTCCAGAGCCTGGGGAGGGTGAAAAACAGGCCTACCTGAGGTACCGGAAGTCTGAGGATGGGGCCATTTCCAGCCTCTAGAGGGCTTCCAGAGGCCAGGGGAGGCCATTTTTCACCCTCCCAGAGGCTCAAGGAAAGCCTCCAGAGCCTGGGGAGGGTGAAAAACAGGCCTACCTGAGGTACCGGAAGTCTGAAAATGGGGCCATTTCCAGCCTCTGGAGGGCTTCCGGAGCCCAGGGGAGGCCATTTTTCACCCTCCCAGAGGCTCAAGGAAAGCCTCCAGAGCCTGGGGAGGGTGAAAAACAGGCCTATCTGAAGTACTGGAAGTCTGAAAATGGGGCCATTTCCAGCCTCTGGAGGGCTTCTGGAGCCCAGGGGAGGCCATTTTTCACCCTCCCAGAGGCTCAAGGAAAGCCTCCAGAGCCTGGGGAGGGTGAAAAAACAGCCCTACCTGAAGTACCGGAAGTCTGAAAATGGGGTCATTTCCTGCCTCTGGGGCGCTTCTGGAGCCCAGGGGAGGCTATTTTCGCCCTCCCAGAGGCTCAAGAAAAGCCCCCAGAGCCTGGGGAGGGTGAAAAACAAGCCTACCTGAAGTCTGAAAATGGGGCCATTTCCAGCCTCTGGAGGGCTTCTCGAGCCCAGGGGAGGCTGTTTTCATCCTCCCAGAAGCTTGAGGAAAGCCTTGGGAGCCTAGAGAGGGTGAAAACACCTCCCGTCCCATGGTGCAGGAGGCTGAGCAGGTCATACCCACCGTGGTCATGCCCACCCAGTAATTGGGCAGAGAACCAGTTGCTAAAATTTCTAAATCCCACCCCTGGCTCCAAGGGAAACATCTTCAAAAGAAAAAAAACCCCAAGAAAATCCAGTTGCCTCCTGAAAAAAGCACCTTTGGAACAACCATGACCTGGATGATGGAGAATCTCTACAGACTTATATATTCCATGTTTATTCTTTCTAACAGGGACATAAAGGCTATTTCGGTCCAACAGGCCACCCCGGAGAGCCCGTGAGTATTTCTCCTCATTTTGAGGTTTTTTCATGCCTTTAAGGTGGGCTGCTCGTCTCGCGGTTGGCCAGAAGTTCTGGATGGATAGAATTTACGATAAATAAATGAGCTAGCCCTAGCCCAATCTTGGAAATTAGAACAGTTGCCAATAGAAGAACAAATAATTCAAAAAAATATTTAGATGTGCAGAAATGGATAGATTAACTTTAAAACTAAATAACAAGGAAGACTCACAGTATTACCAAATATGGAACAGATGGTATGAATGGATCGATAGACAAGGGGAAAAAAAAACAGATGTCAAATACACTAAGAAATTAAAGGTAACAAATTTACACCGTCAACAGCAAATTAAGATTAATGTATATATATAGTTATATATTTAAATATCATAGATAGACAATCTTGTTTATTAATATTAGAATATAGGTAATTTAGAACTGTATTTTCGTTCTTAGAGTTAAGAATGTTTTGTAAATTTTTTTATCTGTTTATATTGAATAAAGTTTGTTTTTAAAATTAAAAAAAAAAAGAAATAAATGAATAAAAATCACACGTTCTCCCTCGAAACTTCAGGTCGTCTTCTACTTCCGCACGGCAGCCATTTTGTCAAGACAATGAGATGTACGAATTGAACTTAATTCTTCCTATTCTCTTTTTTCCCCCTCCTCCGCTAACTCTTCTTTTGCGTTTTTTTCCTTTCGGACAGGGCAGCCGAGGTGTTCACGGAAACCCAGGAGCCAAAGGTTATCCTGGCAGGCAGGTGCAGTAAATCTTTTATTGTGCTGAACGCAGCACAGGGTGGTGGGTGGTGGGCGGGCGGAAATCCTGGTAGGTGATAGAATCCAGATCCTCTCAGGAGGGGTGTGCAGATGGTGCCGTTGCCTCCTCCGTTCTTCTCTGCATGGGGAAAGCTAGCATGTCAGGGAGAAGGCCTTGCAACCTTCAGCTTCTTCCTGAGATGTTACTCTTCTGCAACATCATATTTGATACGCCAGTTGATTCGGTCAGGTGAGTTTTCTCGTCTCGCAACAAACCCCTGAATACGGTCTGATCTTTCTTTCTTTCTTTCTTTTATATAACGGTTTTGAATATTCTTGGGTGCTCCAGAGGGCCCTTTTGATTAATGCATGGTGGGCAAACTTGTCAATCAATAGAAGAGAATATTTGCAACTCCTGGCTAAATGTTTCGCCATCACGTGCCAAAAGCGGTGGGAGCGCGGTGGGGTCACACACGCACGCGTGCCCACATCCATAATTCTATGCGCCCTGTCTCACCACGTGCTCCCCCCGCTTTTGGCACGTGATTGCACGGTGGGCCCAGTAGGCCCGTTTTTCGGTTCTCCCCAGGCTCCAGGGCCTTTCTAGGAGCCTGGGGAGGACAAAAACGGCCTTTCCCACCCCACCCAGAGGCCCTCTGGAAGCTGGAAACAGTGTGTTTCCTGACTTCTGGAGGGCCCAGAAGGCCTGAAAATCAGCTGGCTGGTGCACCCATGCGTGCCGGAGCTGAGCTCACGTGCCCACCGATACGGGTCTGCATGCCACCTGTGGCAGCCATGCCATAGGTTCACCATCACGGTCCTAGGTGGTCTCTAAGTTTGGTTGTGGATTTGCAAACATTTCATGATCCAACTACGCGTTTCCCTGAAAATACGACCTACTCTGAAAGTAAGCCCTAGCTTGATTTTTTTTACACATGCACCCAATATAACCCCCAAAGAACCCCTAATTAAGAGTCCATCCATTCCAGGGTGCAAGGGTTAAAAATTAAGCTAGGATGAGGATGGGGGTGGGGGTGGAGCTGTCCTACTACTTACCTTTGGACAGTTGCAGCCAGGCCTTGTACACCCCGACACCTGCCTTGCCGGCCCAGTTCTTCTGCAGCCAGCAAGGCCGGCAAGGCTTTCCTGAAGGGCTCTGTAGCTGTTAACAGCACTCGAGTGCTGTTATCAGCTGCAGAGCCCTTCAGGAAAGTCTTGCTGGCTGCAGAAAAAGTCCCTGAAGACCTCTGACAGTGAAAAGGAGGCTGGGGTAGATGGGCACAAATGAGGTGACTCAGTGGATGACAACCCCCTCCTGAAAATAAGACCTGGTGCCTTTTTGGTGGCAAAAGAAATGTAAGATAGGGTCTTATTTTCGGGGAAACACGGTAGGTAACATCATCAGCGTTGGAGATCCAGTGCTAGTAGCATCTTGGCACTGATGATCTTCCCTAGTTGGGTCATGAAATGTCTTCAAGAGAACAATCAAGTTCAAAGAGCAGCAAGGATCCCACCTTCCATTCCTCCTCCTCCTCTTCCTCATCCCCACACACCCCATTCTCTTCTAGCACTGATGATGTTCCCTAGTTGAGTCATGAAATATCTGCAAGAAAAAACCGAGCTCAGAGAGCGCCCCCCCGCAAGGACCCCACAAACCTATCAGTGTGAGAAGAACAATTTCTGCAACTTCCTTCAATGTAGGACAGCCTCAGTTTAATGCCTTTTTCGCAGGCTGAATGGAAAAAAAAAGTTTGGATTTGCGCGTCTTGTCTGTGAGTAAGCCTCATTTCATCAGACAACATCAAGTCAACATTTTTGGGAGCCACAGAAACCTCCTGCCCCCCCCCAAAAAAATCCCACCCCCCCCACCCCAAAAAGGGACAGGTAATTCCATAGGGATCAAAAACACGAAACTGAATTTTCCGCCTGGAAAAAGTGGAGGTTGACATCCTGCTTTAAGATTAAAAAGAAAAGAACCAAGATTTAAAACTTGAAAATACTCCAACCTGCTCATATGTCCAGGGGTGGGCTTCAGATCCTTTAACAATGTGTTTGCTGCCCCGTTGCTGGGTGGGCGTGGCCACGATGGGCGTGGCCTAGTTGGCTGCCTGCACCACAGTGAGGGGGGCATTTTTCACCCTACCCAGGCTCAGGAAGCTTTCCTCGAGCCTCCAAGAGGGTGAAAACTGTTCCCCTGGGGTCCGGAGACCCTCGGGATGCCATAAACAGACCCTTTTCTGGACTTCAGAAACTTCCAGGAGGCCCATTTTTCACCCTCCCCAGGCTCCGGAGGCTTTGCTCAAGCCTCCGGGAGGGCAAAAACAGCTTCCCCCGGGATCGAGAGGCTCTCCGGAGGCAGGAAACAGGCCCGTTTCCAGACTTCCAGGACCTCTGGTGGGCCTGTTTTTTTAACCCTCCCAGACCCTCTGCCCAGCCCCTGCACTTACCTGGAATGATGAACAGGCCGTGTGTAGACTCCTGGGAGGGATGGAACTGGGTGGGCGTGGCCAGCCACAGGTGGCATTTGGGGATTCGCCGAACCCAAGCAATCCTTGACTGGAGGATCTCCTGAACCCTGCCGAACCCCCAGGAGCCCACCCCTGCATTTGTCCCATCGTGACATTGTCGCAGACAGACCACAGGTTGTATTGAGCAGGTTCTGACCAGTTCTAGAGAACCGGTAGCGAAAATTTTGAGTAGTTCAGCGAACCGGTAAATACCACCTCTGACTGGCCACACCCCCAATTATTCTCTGCCTCCCAAGTCCCAGCTGATTGGGAGGAAATGGGGATTTTGCAGTAACCTTCTCCTGCCATGCCCACCAAGCCATGCCATACCCACAAAACCGGTAGTAAATTTTTTTTTTATTGAAAAAGTTTTACAATACAATTTTTATCCCCCTTTCCCCCCACCAATCCCCCCACCCAACTACCACCCCCTCCCTTTCCCTTCCTTTCCCTCCCCCCCGACTTCCTTTGCTAACCAAACATCAGTCATGTATATCAATCCACATCAAACAGAAAAATAGGTGAGATCCAGATAAAATATTATAAATTTAACATTAAGTAATAAAGAACTAATCTAATCTTCTAACACCCTCTTTTACCCCCTTAATTCAAATATATGGTAACCATAAATCATTTATAGAAACTTACAGCAGTATAGCAAATATCACAAATATGTAAAAACTAATTTTAAACATCATTATTTTTCTAAATAACAATAAGTATATATATAATATTTGGAATTAAATATAATTCCAAATATTCAGTCTAAATAATGTTATATAAAAAAATATAAAATCTGGATAATACATCGTAAATTTTTAACCTTAGATAAAATAGAGCTTGTCTATCAGATATATAAACTTATTTTTAACATTATAATTTATCTAAATATTAATATAGTAAGTATAAATATATAACATAATATCAATATAAATTCAAATATTTAATAAAATAATTATAATAAAAATAATTATTATAAAAAATAGTAAAAAATTTTTAATCCCACCACTGAGACAAACCCTATTCTTTTTTTGGGATGTGGGTTGGAATCGCAACTTGGCGAGATGAGGTTGGCCCAATGAACGGGATCCTTCTTTCTTTCTCATTTCTTTTCCCACCCCCGTTAAACTGTTAGGCTTTTCCATAAAAGTCACAACCGAAGGACAATAAAACGCGGTGAGCAATCTATTTATGAAAAACACACGGGGGAGAAAAAAAAGAAGGAAAAGAAATAAAGAACTTTTCTAGATCCATCACTGTCTCTCCCAGAAGGGCCAGCCAGACGCTTCTGACATCCACTCAGCCAGGGATTGGAGAGCAGGTTGGACATCAGTCTTCACAACCCTTCCAAGTTGGGGACAGCGCCAACTGGAAGCTGTGTGGGCGGACGCGTTGGGTTAATATGAGTTGGCATGGCAGCTTCTTACCCCCCTGGCCCTACCCGATGGAGACAGCAAGGCTTAGCTCCCGCCTTCCTATTCTAGATCCAGATGTTTGGGCTTCCAACATCTGCCAAACGGGGAACGTCTCATCCAACGTTCCGCTCCCAGTAAGAAGACATTGACAGACCTGTCTTGTTTTGGCCAGTGGTTGGATGACGTGTGTCTGTATGTAGAAGCAAGAGAGCACATGATTGCTAACCTAAGGAGAGAAGCAACTTAGAACTAAGGAGAAATTTCTTGACAGTTAGAGCAATTAATCAGTGGAACGACTTGCCTCCAGAAGTTGTAAATGCTCCAACACTGGAAGCTTTTAAGAAGAGATTGGATAACCATTTATCTGAAGTGATGTAGGCAGGGGTGAGCTGTTGCCGGTTCGGACGAATTGGTAGTTCTGATGATCAACTGGCCCCGCCCATCCGCCCCAGCCCTATCCTGTCCTAGCTGATTTCCGTGCCTCTGCTATTCCACTTACCGGGGCTGCCTTAGAAGGTAAGAAGCTGAGCTTCAAATTGCTGTATTTTGAACGCTGCGTGAAGCGTGCAATCACCGAACCAGTTGTTAAACTGGTTGCAGCCCACCACTGGGTATCTTACACCTAAGCAGGGGGTTGGACTAGAAGACCTCCAAGGTCCCTTCCAACTCTTGTTATTCTATTCTACCAGTTTGATCCTGGTAATGAGGCTGTCCATTTTGACTTGAATATGTCTTCTCTGGGCACAGGTTACCTGTTTTGGATTACCGTTGGAAACAAATTCCTCTCAAAAAACATAAATATATACCATGTTTTCCCTGAAAATAAGACCGGGTCTTATATTAATTTTTGCTCCAAAAGATGCATTAGGGCTTATTTTCTGGTTAGGTTTTATTTTGAGGTAAATACAGTACTAAATGCATCCATCTGGCTGACTATTTACATAAAACCTACAAAAAGTAAGAAAATAGATATTGTACCTTTACAGGGAGGATACATGAGATGTAGGTGTGGCTTACTGATGACGGCTAATGAGCCAGAAATAGCTATATAAGTCTCCAAATGGGCAAGCACAAAATCTGCTGGCTGCCAGAAGGAAAAAAACCCCAGAAAGTAGTGAATGTGATTTCACTCAACCAGAGTTGCAGAAACATCTTGGTTACGTAGGAAAAACCTGGCTTAAAGAAAAACACACATAAAACCTACGAAAAGTAAGAAAATTGATATATATATATCCTGTATATATATTTGCAGAGTCATCTTCTTCCAACCATTAGCTAGGAACATGTCATCTACTACTACTACTACTACTACTACTACTACTACTACTACTACTACTACTACTATTATCATTGTTATTATTATTATTATTATTATTAGTCTTTCCCCCTGACTTTTGAAATTCTTTTCTGGTTTTTCCTTAACACTTTCCCAATTCCCAGCCGCGTGTTTCCCCTCTCTGGCCTTTTGCTGCTCTCCTCGAAAATGCTCCGAGTGGGAACCTCTCCAAATTAATTTTGCCTTTCGTTTCTTTCTCTCTCCCCTCTTGTGTTTTAGGGATTACCTGGACCGATAGGGGAGCCTGGCCCAAAAGGGAGCCAGGTAAGTCAGCGAGAACGTCTTTCTACCGCCGGGTTGGGTTCTGACGTTTGCAGGTTGAGGTCAGAGCTATTCGAAACGGCTGCTTTTCTCCGCTCTTCCACTCTCTTAATGGACATGCGGTGGAAGAGATCGGAACTGAGAAAAAAGGGTCAGAAGACGAGGACTCGGATTCTTCTCTGCCCAAGGGTGGTAGTCACTTAACTTCGCTACCGGTTCGCAAATGTGAGCAAAAGCTCAGTTGCTTCGCTTATATGCGCCATCTTGGCCCATGCGTAGAGCTTCAAAAACGGAATGTGATGACATCTGGGAGGGTGGGTGGAGCCTCTCACAGCCGCCGCTACCAGTTAGCCTGAATCTGATAAAACTGGCTGAATACCACTGCTATCTCTGACGATTAGTCAGCTCACACCCCTTTCTCCAGACTTCAGTTTGATTCTTGCACCAACCCAATTTTGGGGTTTCAGGGTTGAGGATAAGCTGAGAACACTGGAAGAACCAATCTTGAGTCAGTCCCCAGGACCAAAGGTTTATTCTTCCAAATGTTGGGGTTCATGCTAGAACCCATCCCTTGGGAATTTCTCTCTCTCTTTAGAATATCTGAATATGTCCAGAATATATTCTGGAGAGAGAGAGAGAGAGAGAGAGAGAGAGAGAGAGAGAGGGAGGGAGGGAGGGAGGGAGAGAGGGAGGGAGGGAGGGAGGGAGGGAGGGAAATATTCCTTGGGAATGGATTCCAGCATGAGCCCAAAAGCTTGGAAAAGTAAACCTTTGGGCCTGGGGACTGATGCAAATTGGATCCTGGGATATTTGTTTGTGAGGATACCGGACTTCTGTCCTTGCATTTCTCCCCCAAACTTGCCAAGGAGCAAGTGCCCAGCCACCTGGAAATGGAGAGGAACACAATTTGTAGAGTGAAGGGGCATGTGTAACACTCACACCCGATTTCTGTGGCTTTTTCTGTTGTTTTTTTTTAGCTCTTCAAAGTTCAGTGTTCCCACTACCTGCTAACATCACTGTTACTCCAGACTCTGGAGTACTGGCACTGTTACTCTATTCTCTAACTCCATACTCCAAGCCAGAAGTATCAATGTTGCTCCATGCTCTGACTAACTCCATACTCCAAGCCAGTAGCATCAATAATACTCCATGCTCTGACTAACTCCATACTCCAAGCCAGAAGCATCAATGTTACTCCATGCTCTGACTAACTCCATACTCCAAGCCAGAAGCATCAACATTACTCCATGCTCTGACTAACTCCATACTCCAAGCCAGAAGCATCAACATTACTCCATGCTCTGACTAACTCCATACTCCAAGCCAGAAGCATCAACATTACTCCATGCTCTGACTAACTCCATACTCCAAGCCAGAAGCATCAATATTACTCCATGCTCTGACTAACTCCATACTCCAAGCCAGAAGCATCAATATTACTCCATGCTCTGACTAACTCCATACTCCAAGCCAGAAGCATCAACATTACTCCATGCTCTGACTAACTTCATACTCCAAGCCAGAACCATCAATGTTACTCCATGCTCTGATTAACTCCATACGCCAAGTATCTAGCATCTATACTCTGATGCTCGCTTCATTTGAAAAAAAATCTCAGTTTTGGAGATGGAAAAAAGGAAATGCTTGGAAATTTTGCTCAGGTTTTCTACTCTAGTCTGAGTGCTGAAATCTCCTTTCCCGCCCTTGAGATCTCCTCCTCCTCCTCCTCCTCCTCCTCCTCCTCCTCCTCCTCCTCCTCCTCTTTCCCCTTCCCCTTCCCTTCTTCTTTCTTCTTCTTCTTTTTCCTCCTCCTCCTCCTTCTTCCCCTTCCCCTTCCCTTCTTCTTCCTTCTTTTTCCTCCTCCTCCTCCTCCTCTTCTTCCTGTTCCTGTTCCTGTTCCCCTTTCCTTCCTTCCTTCCTTCCTTCCTTCCTTCCTTCCTTCCTTCTTTCCTTCCTCCTGTTCCTCCTCCTCCCCCTCTTCTTCTTGTCCCTGTCCCCCTTCCCCTCCTTCCTTCCTTCCTTCCTTCCTTCCTTCCTTCCTTCCTTCCTTCCTTCCTTCCTTCCTTCCTTCCTTCCTTCCTCCTCCTCCTCCTCCTCTATTTCCTCCCTGCTTTTTTGCCCAAAGAAGTCAAATGGCAGGATTATTACCTTGTCTTGTTCCCCTTCCTTGTCTCATTTTTGGTCATCAATCAGAGCGGAGCTCCAGGCCAGCAAATCCACCTCCTCCCCCCCTCTCTCTTGTCATGTGTTCTTATTCCTTTGAGCAGTAAAACGCTACCAGCTGCTTTTTTCGTGCCAGGAAACTTGTGAGCAATAAACACACATACAAACTTTAAACCTGGCAGCGTTTTCATATAATGGGGTGGAAAAGAGGAAAAGTGGACGGGGTGGAACAGGGGGTACAAGTGAGTCAGCTTGGTAATGGCTTGCAGGAGTGGGCTCGAGCGGTAACAAATGCTGACCTCTCTTGATCGCCCTTCAGGAAAACTCCTAACTGCAAAAGGTTGCGGTTCCATTCCATAGGGCAGGGGTCAGCAACCTGCAGCTCTGGAGCCGCATATGTCTCTTTTACCCCTCCGCTGCGGCTCCGTCACACAAAATATGTGTCACAACCGCCAATGTGCAACACCCGCACATGATATATTGAGCTTTCCAACCCCCGGTAGACCAACCATGGATAAATCCAAGAAAAGAAAAGTTTCAGAAGAAAACAGAACATTTAATTCAACTACATATGCTAGTTTTGTGGCCGCTCAAGAAATAGTCAGGCACGGGAAGGGTTTTGTGGCTCCCGGTGTTTTCTTTTCTGTGGGAAACGGGTCCAAATGGCTCTTTCGAGTGTTTAAGGTGGCAGACCCCTGCCATAGGGAATAGAAGAAACGGTTGTTACTTTACAAAAGTCGCCAGGGTCTCAGAGGTACCATGTCATTACAGGTAGTCCTCGACTTACGACCCCAACTGAGCCCCGCCCCCAATTTTTTTGTTGCTAAGGGAGACATTTGCTAAGTTGACTTTTCTCGCCAATGTTCTTAAGGGAAACATTGCAATTGTTAACGTTATTCACGCGCGGTTGTGAAGCAATTCTGGCTTCCCCACTGACTTTGAAGGTCACGAAGGCGGATCAGGGACACTGCGACCGTCGTAAATGTGAGTCAGTTGGCAAGCCTCTGAATTTCGATCACGTGACTGCGGGGATGCTGCAGTGATCTTAAGTGTGAAGCAGCATGTGGGAGGGAGCCCTCAAGAAAGTCGCATTCACGACAAACCATTTTATACCAAATTTCCCTTACTTGGATTCGAACTTGGGTTGCCTGCATGTTAGGCAGTTGTATTAACCTCTGAGCCACAAGTTCTCCTCCCTTCATCAGCTTGAGCCAGGGGAGAGATTAAGTGTTTTTCTATCGAATGGTCTACTCTAGCATGTGAGAGGGGTATGTATGTATGTATGTATGTATGTATGTATGTTTTCTGAGGTTTTTTGCGGGTGTTTGTATGTAGGTCTTTGGTTATTCGGGTCTTCTCCCGTGTAGAATTGGAAGTATCTTGGCGACGTTTCGACGAAGTCTCATTCGTCATCTTCAGGCTGGTGTTCTCGGCCGAGAACACCAGCCTGAAGATGACGAATGAGACTTCGTCAAAACGTCGCCAAGATACTTCCAATTCTACGCGGGAGAAGACCCGAATAATCAAAGACCTACGTATGTATGTATGTATATATATTTTGCATAAAAACATCCTTTCGGATTTATATATATAAAGCCGGAAGGATCTTTTTGTGCAACATGGATAACCAGGTTTGTTAAAGACTTAGGGGCTGCATTCATACCACTTTCTAACCTAGATTAGATTGTTTTGTCCTTAGGGCGAAGTGCAAACCCATTTTCTGACTCTATGGATCAAATCAAACCAGAAAATTGATCCATCCAGTACTGACCAAAACGGGTACTGATCAGAACGCAGCTAGGAATGTCCAGCGAGAGTTGATATGGAAACCCGGAAGTGATGAAAACACAAAGAGGCTAAGTGGTTGTGATTATCACTAGCTAAATCGGTTGCGTGGATTTCAAACACTTCTCCTGCCAATGTTTAAATAGCACTTTGCAAAAAAAAAAAAAAAAAAAAAAAGACAACTGCATTGGAGGAACAGATACACTCTCTCTCCCTCTCTTGCATGCACACACACAACACACACACACAACACACACACACACACACACACACACACACACACACAGAGTCAGGTGCAAAAAGTCAGGAACCAAGCTAGAGCTACAACAGAAAAGTACAAGAAGCTTATTTCATGCTACTTGCACGCAGGAATCTGAATTACGAGCGGTCAAGTCAAATTGGAGCCGTAGTGATTCCAAACTAATGGTGCATTTGTCCCCACCCTCGTCTGGTTGTCTCCTCCATCTGATCTAGACACCCCTGATCTAGAAGAATAGATGAGAATTGCCTTGAAAAGTGCCACGGGTGGCGCGGTGGTTAGAGTTCAGCATTGCAGGCTGACTCTGCCCACTGCCTGGAGTTCGATCCTTGACGGGGCACAAGGTTGACTCAGCCTTCCATCCTTCTTTCCGAGGTCGGTCAAATGAGGACCGCTGGCTTTGTAAGCCACTCAAGAGAGGTCTGTAAAGCACGGTGAAGCGGTGTATAAGTCTTAAGTGGTATTATCTACCTGTTTATCTGCTGGTTCTTCCTCCTCCTCCTTCTTCTTCCCTGCCAAGCACACTGGTCCCTGGCGTGAGGGTATGTGCCCTTGGACTACATCGTGGAAAATATCACCATGCAGTCCATGGGCATATACACTTGCCCCATGGTTTCTTTCGTCAAGGTCGCCTCGACCCAGCGCTGGACAATGACATCCTCTGACCTCCCACCTTCCGAGAAGACAAAATGCTATTTCTTCTTTTTTTCTTTCCCTGCTTCCCACAGGGGTACATTGGTCCACCGGGACTGTTGGGAATGCCAGGGGCCGATGGGGAAAGAGTAAGTATTGGCCAGTCTTAATTTATATTGTAGTGGGGGGTCTCAGGGGTGGGCTTCAAAAATTTCAGCAAGGGGTTCTCTGCCTGTTTGCTTGGTGGGAGTGGCCAAGGTGGGAGTGGCCTAGTCAGCCTCCTGTACCACAAGGGGGGGGGGAAGCGTTTTCACGCTCCCCAGGCTCCAGAAGCTTTTTTCAACCCTCCGAGAGGGTGAAATGGCCTCCCCAGGCACCGGAGGCCCTCTGGAGGCCAGAAATGGGAAGGCCCATTTCCAGTCTTCCCGAATTTCCAGTTTTTTGCCCTCCCCAAGCCTCCATGCATGCCCTGCACTTACCTGCATCCAAAATGGGCCATGTGGGGACTCCTGGAAAGGGGCGGGGTGGGGTGGGAAGGGCCAGCCAGGAGTGGGATTTGGGGGTTCTCCGAACTGCACAGAATCTTAGCTAGAGGTTCTCCCGAACCCCTGCGAACCTCAGCAGCCCACCCCGGTCCCCCTTTGTTGCAGAGAGCAATGTGACTCGACCGCAAAGCTCCCTTTTCCTTCCTCACCTTTGTCTTGCTGTAGAGGTGGCAACCCAACTCTTGGTACATCCTTCAAGCTCAAAGTCTTGCCTTTCACTCAAGAGCTCAAGTTGGCGAAAATGGTGCTCCCTCTTCTAACCACATCCTCCCTCAAAACAAACCCCGCAGGAGGTATAGGTGGTTGAAGGGGAGAGAGAAAAGGGATGGGCCCTTAGGTTCCATCTTGTGAACTTCTCAAGGGCAGAGAAGGACTCTCTGATTCTGGGTCCCACCTAGTCTTAGTTCTACACCATGGTGGTGTTCCCGGGGTGGAGAGCTGAGCTACTTGCAGTCTCTTGAGTGTGATCCGTTGAGGCTTTCCAGTGGGGGGTGGGGAATGAAGAAAGCTGTGGGTGGGGTACTAAGTGCCCAATGTGAATAGAATCATCTATTTTTTCTCCCCTCCCTCCCTCCTCCCTCCCTCCCTTCCTTCCTTTCTTCCGCTTCCCTTCCCTTCCTTACCCAATTCACATTTATTTTACATATTCTCCTTTTTCCTTCCTTCCTTCCTTCCTTCCTTCCTTCCTTCCTTCCTTCCTTCCTTCCTTCCTTCCTTCCTTCCTTCCCTCCCTTCCCTTCCCTTCCCTTCCCTTCCCTTCCCTTCCCTTCCCTTCCCTACTCAATTCACATCTAAGATATTTTACATATTCTCCTTCTTTTTCCTTCCTTCCTTCCTTCCTTCCTTCCTTCCTTCCTTCCTTCCTTCCTTCCTTCCTTCCTTCCTTCCTTCCTTCCTTCCCTCCCTTCCCTTCCCTTCCCTTCCCTTCCCTACTCAATTCACATCTAAGATATTTTACATATTCTCCTTCTTTTTCCTTCCTTCCTTCCTTCCTTCCTTCCTTCCTTCCTTCCTTCCTTCCTTCCTTCCTTCCTTCCTTCCTTCCTTCCTTCCTTCCTTCCCCTGCCTTCCCTTCCCTTCCTTACCAAATTCACACCTAAGATATTTTACATGTTTTCATTTTCTCTCCTTCCTTCCTTCCTTCCTTCCTTCCTTCCTTCCTTCCTTCCTTCCTTCCTTCCTTCCTCCCTCTCTCCCTCCCTCCCTCCCTCCCTCCCTCCCTCCCTCCCTCCCTCCCTCTCTCCCCCCCCCAGAAGATCCATGGAATCAGAGATCCTATCCCTTCTAGAGACCTTCTGAACTTGAGACTGAGAAGAGCTTATCTCTGTAGGATTGCAACCCCTCCAGCCCTCCGGTTTCCCCCTCTTATGAAGCCACGGTGGAAGAATAAATGATTTCCTCTCATTTCCGTTGGCTTTCCCTATTTTCTCATCTGTAAACAATGAGGTCATGGTTGAACCGTGAGCAGCCAGAGGGGTCAAAGTGAGGCCGGGAAAGTCTACCAATGGCCAACCAGAGCAGGAAACCAACTGAGTTCTTCCTGTACAGTTGGGAGCTTTGATAAAGAGAGTTAGAACCAAATGTGTGTTTTTAGACTTCCTTCCTTCCCCTAAGAGATTTCAGAGCAGGGCCTACAGCCCAGGTCCCCATGTGTCTGAAAACTACCTACCCCTTTCCCAACCCCGAGACACTCCCCCGAGACAGAGATAACTAACCCTAGACTCATCATTATCAAGGGGACTTCACGGCCAACTAAGATTGGACTTTGGATCTCTGTAAGGCTTCATCGGGGAGTCTGTGGTCTCAGCTCTGTGCTGCTAAGCCAGTTTCTCTGCTCTGGTCTATTGGCAGATCCTAGATCCCACAGCCCGCGACTGTGTGTATATATTACAAGAGGAATGAGCTAATGCTCAGGAGATGCTAATTTAAGGCTTTTGTGTCACCGAATCAGAACTATAAAGTGAAGTTCTCCAGCGAGCATTGTTGGCTTGGATCCCCCACTTGGGTCCAGATCAGTAGCTTAATTATTCATCCAGCTAAGTGCTGTCTCCAATTCCTGGAAATGGCTGGGGACAAACCTTGTGTGTGTGTGTGTGTTTGTGTGTGTGTGTGTGTGTCTTACTGAGACTCAAGACGGAAAAAGTTTATGGGGTGAATTGAACCCCTTCTCCATCTTCCTTTGCTTTCTCACGCTAACCTTCTGTTCTGACCTAGCTTCCTTAGAAATCAAACAGCACAAAATTAGTCCCTGCAAACCTGTTTAATTCAAATGGCTGTGAATGATTGTCATTCCCAGTCTGAAAGGCTTCTCAAGCAGTCTATCAGGGGAGTGTTTACAAACACCCACCTTATCTCCCTTGGAACGCTGCAAGAGAACTAATTGTCACATGCAGGGCAAGGCCAAACATAGCAGAGAGTCAAACAGAACTTTTCCAAAGCTTTAACTGACCAGATGAACTCATTGCTTCCTGAAAAATCTCATGTCCCGTTCGCTTCTCTTTTATGTCTTATGGGAGGGGCCAATCATCTCCAAGCCTTACTCCCAAGTCGACCCTGTTTTCTTAATTGTTCCTGTCTTCTGGCAGCTCTGCACATGTGCACACTGGGAACAGGCTCCCGCTGTCCTTCTGCCTCGCTGATGTCAGACTCTGGAGACAGCAAAGAACTGTCAGATGGCCCTGGCCCCCTCTCTGCCTCCGATGCAGAGCCCTCGTCTGAGCCTTCCCCAGACTTCAGGACTGGCCCATGTTCCTCCCCAACCTTCTCACTATTCGAATCTGCTGCCAGCTCTGCTGGCCGCTGGTGGGCCGCAACACCTTCTAGTCCACCATGTTTCTAAGTTGTTCCCTGTTTTGATTTCCCCATTCTGTTTAAGGTTTTGGTTTCTGGTTGTCCAACCGTTCTCCAGTTTTTCATGTTTTTCCCTCTCTTTGTTTTTTAGGGAATCCCTGGAGTTCCTGGGAAGAAGGGCCAGATCGGTAGGCCGGTAAAGTTTTTCCTTGTCTATTATGCAGATCTTGTTCCAAATTAAACAGGAGAAGGGTGTTGGGGATGTGGATATTGGAAGTTCTTTAGAACATTGATTGTGCTGTCTCTTTGGGGTGGCTGATGATGTGCCAATGATGTATTTTGGACTCTTTGAGTAACCATGCAGATAGATTTTTTTCCATGATGACCTATCCTTCACTTGGTCCTTCAGGTCTTCTAAAGGTATACTCATCTCTACTGTTATTGAGTCTGTCCACCTTGCTGGAGGTCATCCACTTCTCTTTTCTTAATTAAATCATGAGTCTCAAGCCAAACTTCAAAAGAAATCCAGTTATTTATTAGGAGCTTCATGTCGGCAGGTTCCCAAGTGAAGCCAGCTCTGACCCTACATAATTTATGCTCCAATTATGACCCTGTTTCCCCCCCACCAAGGTGTGTCATCAATCAAATTCACCAATAGTGGATTGTAGAGGTCACTCCCCTTCGGCTGCTGTAGGTAACCCTAGGATACAGCCTTGAGAGAGATATGCGTGGAATGTGCATCTGTCTTTGGCTGCTGTGCCATTTTTCCGGATTCCCATCCACCCTGGCCTATGGCAACTCGAGAGCAGGCCAGGAATGCTTTGCGAGTTGACACCATCAGGATCTTCTCCAGAAAGCTTGTCTGAAGTAGGACAATCTGAAAGTGGTCCTTCCTGCTTTGACTGAAAACTCTGGGTTGAGTTGTTCAGTGATCCCTTGGTTTCTTTTCTTGGATGTTTGGTCTTTTCAGAAGTCTTCTCCAAAGCCTATGGAGGTTCTCCGTCATCCAGGTCACAGTTGTCCCAAAGGTGCTTTTTCAAGAAGGCAGTTGGGCTTCCTTTGTTTTTCCTTGAAGACATTTCGCTGCTCATCCACGAAGCAAAACGTCTTCAAGGAAAAACAAAGAAAGTTCAGTTACCTCTTGAAAAAAGCACTTTTGGGTCTTCTCCAAGGTCAAAAGCGTGAATTCTATGGAGATTCTCAGTCATCCAAGTTATGGTTATCCCAGAAGTTCTTTTTCTTTTCCCCCCCCTTTTTTTTTTGAAAAATTTTTTTTTTATTTTTTTTTCTTATACACATATTGTAAATGTACATTCTCTTATCCATAATTGATCATATATATATATATCTATGTAAGTTTTCACGGGTATATATGTGTGTACAGGTAACATCTCGGGTTTCTTCCCGTGTAATTGTAAACACATCTTTAGAAGGATAGTAGCGACGTTTCAATGAAATCACATTCATCATCTTCTGGCTGATGTTCTCAGTTTGGTTCTTGGTTCACACAGTTTGCCAATAAGCACCAAACTGAGAACATCATCCAGAAGATGATGAATGTGATTTCATCGAAACGTCGCTACTATCCTTCTAAAGATATGTTTACAATTACACGGGAAGAAACCCGAGATGTTACCTGTATACACATACACACACACATGTATGTATTTTTTCTAACGAAAGCATAAAAACAAGTCATTTTAATCACATTTTGGGTTGCTCTTCTACCCTCTCTTTTCCCTCTTTTCACAACAAACCTTTTTCTCCTTCTTTCTTTCTTTCTTTCCCCTCCTTCCCTCCTCTCCTCTTCTACTTTCTTCCTCCTCTCCTCCCCTCTCTCCCTTCCCCTTTTCCCCCTTCCTCCCCTTCTCTCCTGCTCTTGTCCCCTATCCTTTCTTCCTCCCCTTCCCCTTTCTTCCATTCCTCTCTCTTCCTCTCCTCCTCTTTCCTTTCTTTCTCCTTTGTTGTGCAATATTTCCCTTATTTCCAACTTCCACTGTTGGAGCATTCACAACTTCTGGAGGCAAGTTGTTCCACTGATCAATTGTTCTAAACTGTCAGGAAATTTTTTCTTAGTTCTAGGTTGCTTCTCTCCTTGATTAGTTTCCACTCATTGCTTCTTGTCCTGCCCTCAGGTACTTTGGAGAATAGCTTGACTCCCTCTTCTTTGGGGCAGCCCCTGAGATACTGGAAGACTGCTCTCATGTCTCCCCTTGTCCTTCTTTTCCTTAAACTAGACCTACTCAGTTCCTGCAACCGTTCTTCCTATGTTTTAGCCTCCAGTCCCCTAATCCTCTTCGTTGCTCTTCTCTGCACTCTTTCTAGAGTCTCCACATCCTTTTTACATCGTGGCGACCAAAACTGGATGCAGCATTCCAAGTGTGGCCTTTCCAAGGCATCATAAAGTGGTATTAACACTTCACATGATCTTGATTCCATCCCTCTGTTAATGCAGCCTAGAACTGTTGGCTTTTTTGGCAGTTGCTGCACGCGGCTGGCTCCTATTTAAATGGTTGTCCACTAGGACTCCAAGATCCCTCTCACAGTTATTACTATTGAGCCAGGTACCACCTATACCATAGCTGTGCATTTTGTTTTTCCTGCCTAAATGTAGAACCTTCCTTTTTTCACCATTGCAAATGCAAGTCAATGCAACATTAGTCTAACATGGCAGATGGATTTTATCCACCCCGGCTGGAAAAAAAATCACCCAACCACTTGATAGCCCAAACTCATACAATGTTCTTCTTCTCCTTGTTTTTGAACTTTTCCCCATCATTAAGTGAGCACTACCAATATCAAGTTTTATCAAGTTGAAAAAGGTCTCGGGGGTTGGAGGCAGGAATCTGTTTCCAGTTCCCAGAGTTGATAATTACTGCTTACATCACAGACTTTGGGTTTGTTACCGTTAAAACAAAATAGAGAAAAGGAAAGGCGGACGATCCAAAAAAATAAAATGAACTATAAACTAAACTAAACAACAGTTGTTAAGCGTAGAAATCTGGTGGGGGAATGTTGAGGCAACTTGTATTGTATCAGAATTCCCAATGTTCTCCAGATGTTGCACTCTCCAACAATCTTCCACTCCAAATCCTCATATTTCCCCTCTCTTTTTTTAGTAGAGCACTTAACTTTGATGTTGTTCTTAATGGAGTCTCCCTCCCCTTCCTAAAAGAGAAGGGTGACATTCTCTTTGGCAAATATTTTTCACTCCGCTTGGGATTTTCTCTGCAAACAAAGCAAATCCAAACCAAACCTTCCATTTTTGAATCATTTGCGTTACAGTGTTTAAAAAAAAAAGAAAGAAAAGAAAAAGAAAAACCTCTTAACGTGCAATTAAAGAGAACCGTTAACAGATATTTTGGAGGGATTTTTTGAGCACGCTTAATCTTAGCGTGTATTTTGCTAATGGGTATAATTATAGCGGAAAGCCCGTAGTGGAAAATAAACTTGGACGGGGTGGGAAGGCGAGAGGCTCTTATTTCTTCCCGATTGGTTTCAAAACAACCGGAATATCTCAGAATCGTGCCGTTCAGAGGGCTGATTGTTTTCCCTCCACGAAGGGTATTAAGAATAAAAGAAGAGGAACAAAAGGTTTTGGAGAGAAATGCATATTCTGGTTCAGTGGTGAAATGTAAAATTTGTTACTACCGGATCTGTGGGCATGGCTTGGTGGGGAAGTTAATGTGACTGGGTGGACATGACCAACTTTTTAAATTTTATTTTTAAAAGCATTTTTTTCTACAGCCTTAAGAGGTTGCAGAAAAAAATGCTTTTAAAAGCCTCAGGCAATTCAGCTGGGATCGCCAGAGGCTTTTAAAGGCATTTTTTTCTACAACCTCTTCGGCCGAAGAGGAGTTGGGTACAGCATTTAAGGCATTGACTACTCTGTTGCTGAAGTCGTATTTCCTGCAATTGAGTTTAGAGCGGTTTACCTTGAGCTTATATCTATTGCTTGTCCGTGGATTATTGCGGTTGAAGCTGAAGTAGTCATTGGCAGGTAGGACATTGTGGAAGACAATTTTGTGTACTATACGTAGGTCAGACTTTAGACGGCTTAGTTCCAAGTTATCCAAGCCCAAAATTTCAAGCCTGGTGGCCTAAGATATTCTATTGTGAGCAGAGGAGTGGAGTACTCTTCTCGTGAAATACTTCTGGACCATTTGTATTAATGTCCGATATACAGTGTGGATTCCAGGCAGATGAGCTGTATTCGAGAATTGGTCCGGCAAAGGTTTTGTATGCCCTAGTTTGCAGTTTGATGTTACCGGAGAAGAAGCTTTGCAAAATTAGGTTAACAACTCTTAATGCCTTTTTGGCAATGCTGTTACGGTGAGCTCTGGAGCTTAGATCATTTGAGATGAGTACTCCTATTGTGATGTTTCTCCTCTGATTTTCAATTTCGCCAAGTTTCTTGACCATTCATGTGTGAACACACTTCTGCGAAGAAGTGTGTTGCTTATACTACAACCGGGTGCCCTCAGATTAGGTTGAATTTAGCCAGAGAGGAATTAAGGAGACCTTTTTCTTAAAGGCTTGGCCTTCGGATTAAGAACTTGTTTGACCTCTTTAAAAGAATTAGAGTATGTTCATAGGATTCTTCCTCCTTGAGAAGTCGTGAGAATTTCCCATCTGTCTTCAAGCTCCTTGGTTGGTGTTAAGAGCACAACATGGTGGGAAACCCATGGGCCTTTAATGCCCACTGCCCCTATTTTCATGTCTCTCAGAATCTTTTCCACATCCCATTCTTGAGCAAAGAGATATGCCAAACTTCTTCCATGAAGTGATAGGTAGGGAGAGAGAGAGAGATGGTGGCGGCAGGCAGGCAGACAGACAATACAGTACCCTGTTTCCCCTAAAATAAGACATCCCCTGATAATAATAATAAAAAAAGAGCCTCAGATAGCTCAACAGGCTAAATAGCCTGTTATTAACATTCAGTTCAAGGCTCAAGGTTGACTCAGCCTTCCATCCTTTCTAAGGTAGGTAAATTGAGGACCCAGTTTGTGGGGGCAATAAGCTGACTTTGTATAAATATACAAAAGTATGAAGGCTATTGCTTAACGCGTTGTAAGCCGCCCTGAGTCTCCGGGGAAGAGCAGCATATAAATCTAATTAAAATAATAATAATAATAATAATAAATAAATAAGCCCAATCGGGCTTTGAGTGCATGCGCTAAAATAACCCCCCTCCCCAAAATAAGTCCTCCCTGAAAATAAGCCCTCCCCCAAAATATTTAAATGGATGCATAGTCAGTCCCCGCCATTTCCTCTGGTTAGGGTTAGGGAGACAGAGTTGGAAATCAGGTAAGATCCTCCATGCGCCCCAAAATAATAAGACATACCTGAAAATAGCTGGAGCTGGATAGACAGACAGATAGATAATAGATGATAGATAGATGGAGGTGGATGGATAAATATACAAGTTGGATGAATAATTATAACACAATAACACAATACAATTTAGACAAATAGATAGATAGATAGATAGATAGATAGATAGATAGATAGATAGATAGATAGATAGGCAAGCAGACAGACAAGTTGAGTAGATAGATAAGTTGAATGGGTCGATAGGTAGATAAATAGAGTTGGATGGATAGATAGATGGACATCTTGAGTAGATAGATAAGTTGAATGAATAGCTAGGTAGATGGATAATAGATAAACATAGAAACAGACAAGTTGAGTAGATAGATAAATTGAATGGATAGATAGACAGACAGCAGACAGAGATCAGTAGATAGATAAACCGATAGAGAAGTTTAGATAGATAAGTTGAAGATAGATAGATGAGAGAGAGAGAGAGAGAGAGAGAGAGAGAGAGAGAGAGAGAGAGAGAGAGAGATGATAAATAGATATAGATAGGAGATAGATAGATAGATAGATAGATAGATAGATAGATAGATAGATAGATAGATAGATAGATATTCATTCAGTAGGCCTCCCAGAATGATGTAACAATGTTAAAAAAAAGGAGGGGATTAAAATAGATGTGCTGGACGTGAGTCAGAGCTTGGAGGTCTTCCAAGGGAGCTCAGCTCAGCAGGGGCAGGGAAGGGAGGGATATGATGAATGTTGGAAACAGACTTTTGACGATTCCACTCCTTGTCCATGCTGCTCTATTTCCAGTCCATCCAAGGCACAAAAAGCTTCCCCGGGGGAAGTGGCGATGGGAAGTTAGCAGCAAGTAGAGTAGCGTGTCAACAGACGTCCGCACCCATTCTCAAAGCTCTGGGAAACCCTGGCTAATGTTGACGTGTCCCAGAGGGAGAATTCAGATGTTTAAGGTGGGAAAGGAATCTTTTTACAAAAGAACAGGCTGTGGAGGAATCCCCCATTCACAGAAGACATCATTCAGTCCTTGACCCAATTGGTTGTACGCCACAGCTTTGGCAGCGAAGACACTTGGTTGGACGCCACGTGGAGCTGAAACCTCTCCCGATTTCTTCAAAGTTTTCCCTCCCTCTCCAACCTCTGTTTCTTTCTCTCCGTCTTGCTTAGAGAGCTTTAGAGTGTCCATCGATGGTGTCTATGGACCAGCTGCTGGGCCTTCACAGGGGTTTGGGAGAACTTCTAGCTAAGATTCTGTGTAGTTCGGAGAACCCCCAAATCCCACTCCTGGCTGGCCCCGCCCACCCTGCCCCTCCCCTCCCAGGATTCCCCATGCGGCCGGTTTTAAATGCAGGTAAGTGCAGGGCACATGTGGAAGCTCAGGTAGGGCAAAAAATGGGCCTGGGGAGGCTGTTTTCACCCTCCTGGAGTCTTGAGGAAAGCCTCCAGAGCCCAGGGAGGGAAGAAATGCCCCCCTCCCCGCCATGGTGCAGGACATCGACTAGGCCACACCCACCATGGCCACGGCCACCGAACAACCAGGAAGAGAATCTTTTGCTAAAATTTTTGAAGCGCATCCCTGTTATGGACCGACATCCTTGTCCCACAATGATGGCCACTGGGGAATAAGGTAAAGGTAAAGGTTCCCCTCGCACATATGTGCTAGCCATTCCCGACTCTAGGGGGCGGTGCTCATCCCCCTTTCAAAGCTGAAGAGCCAGCACTGTCCGTAGACGTCTCCGTGATCATGTGGCCGGCATGACTCAAAGCCAAAGGCGCACGGAATGCTGTTCCCTTCCCACCAAAGGAGGTCCCTATTTTTCTACTTGCATTTTTTTATATGCTTTCGAACCGCTAGGTTGGCAGAAGCTGGGACAAGTCACGGGAGCTCACCCTGTTTCGCGGCACTAGGGATTCGAACCGCTGAACTGCCAACCTTTCGATCGCCAAGCCCAGTGTCTTAGCTACTGAGCCACCGCATCTCCCATTGGGGAATAGAGAGCCCCAAAATCCTGGCTTTGCTGTTAGACCACGCGGTACTTGGCCAAATTGGGTAGAAAAGAGAATTTTTATGGAAAAACATTTGTTTTGCGTTCAGAGATCCCTCCCTTTCTTCTAAACTCATTTATCTTTCTCCAATCTGCCATTTGGAAGAAAAGATATGTTTTGCCCAGTTCCCATGTGATATTTTCCCCCCAGGGCTTCACAATTGGCCACAGTTGGATGCAAAAAACCCTTCCTCTTAGATGACTTAAGATAAAAAATGTTGACTGCGTGTCTAAGCCACACTACTATCAAAGTTGTCGATTTCTGGACAAACTCAACCAACCCAACTAGATGTCTTGTTGTTGCTGTTAATTGTGAAGTCATGTTTGACCCATTGCGACCCCATGGACAACGTTCCTCCAGGCCTTCCTGTCCTCTACCATCCTCTGGAGTCCATTTAAGCTCAGGCTGACTGCTTCAGTGACTCCATCCAGCCATCACGTTCTCTGCCGTCCCCTTCTTCTTTTGCCCTCCATCGTTCCCAGCATTAGGCTCTTCTCCAGGGAGTCCTTCCTTCTCATTAGGTGGCCAAAGGATTTGAGTTTCGTTTTCAGTATCTAAAGAGCAGTCAGGGTTGATCTCCTCTAGGACTGACCGGTTTGATCTCCTTGCAGTCCAAGGGACTCATAGGAGTCTTCTCCAGCACCAGAATTCAAAGGCCTCCATTCTTTGGTTCTCAGCCTTCCTTATGGTCCAGCTTTCACAGCCATCCATTGCAACTGGGAAAACCATCAGCTTTACACACTTTACTCTACTCCAGGAAAAGAGAATCGGTCATCCTATGTGTGATTGGACCCACAACTTCCACCTGCCCAGCCTGAAAGGGTACTGGGAGGTATAGTCTGTTGACAAAGATGAGAGGAACATCATCATCTCCATAACAGTTTTTGAGTTTTGAAGATCTTTTAATCTTTTGAAAAGGCTTTTCCAAAGCAACCTGGTCAAGTCCCAGCTTCAGAGATCTTTCATTTCAACTCTGTTCTCAGTGGCTCAGTGGCTAAGACGCTGAGCTTGTCGATCGAAAGGTCGGCAGTTCAGCGGTTTGAATCCCTAGCGCTGCGTAACGGGGTGAGCTCCCGTGACTTGTCCCAGCTTCTGCCAACCTAGCAGTTCGAAAGCACGTAAAAAAATGCAAGTAGAAAAATAGGGACCACCTTTGGTGGGAAGGGAACAGCGTTCTGTGTGCCTTTGGCGTTGAGTCATGCCGGCCACATGACCACGGAGACGTCTTCGGACAGCGCTGGCTCTTCGGCTTTGAAACGGAAATGAGCACTGCCCCCTAGAGTTGGGAACAGCTAGCACATATGTGCAAGGAGAACCTTCAGCTTTGCCTTTACCCTGTATTAAAGGACCTTGTGTGAATGGATCTTGAACTGGTCGACGTTTGTGCACAGTTTTTGCAGCATCACAAACTTCAGCCGGCTATGCGCTGCTCTAGTCCGACCGCCCCTCTTTTTAAATTTGGCAAGGCAGAAAGAGACAGTTTATTCACAGGACAGGATTTCCAAGACCTCTGCAGCCAACATAAGCTTTGAGATGCTTGCTAGATTTATTTCTCCTCTCTCCCTCTGTCCCAACACTTCCCCCCACCCCAGATTACTACTTTAAATGAATCCTAACTGAATTCCCCCTTTCTACGATTCCTCGTTCTTTTTCTTCTGCATGCGTATATGTCAGGGATGGGCTTCAAAAATATTAGCAAGGGGTTCCTCTGCCCATTTGCTGGGTGGGCGTGGCCAGGGTGGGCATGGCATAGTTGGATTCCTGCACCACGGCGGGGGTGGTGGTGGTTTGCCCTCCCCAGGTTCTGGAGGCTTTTCTCGAGCCTCCAGGAGGATGAAAACGGCCTCCCCAGGCACCGGAGGCCCTCTTCCCGAACTTCCCGTAGGCCTGTTTTTCACTCTCCCTGAGCCTCCGTGTGTCCTGCACTTACCTGCATCCAAAACAGGGGGGACTCCTGGGTGGGGAGGGGCGGGGTGGGCGTGGCCATCCAGGAATGAGATTTGGGGGTTCTCTGAACTGCACAGAATCTTAGCTAGAGGTTCTCCCGAACCCCTGCGAAACCCCAGCAGCTCATCCCTGGTGTATGTGTTTCATAAAGATTTACATTTTAGCAAATCTTGCAATCGTTGGAAATGGATCCCCGGCACTGTTTCATCATCTTGGATCCAATTTCTCAATACTTTTTTTTTTTCTTCAAATAGGGTCTCAAGACTGAACATCCTTTCTTGAGCCAAGATAATTTAAAAAAAGCAACTAACTATTTTTGGAGAGAAAGAGAGATAAATGGCTGGGAAAGTCCTTTCTGTAATAGTTGGAAATAATCTATTTTACTCTAGCAAAGCAAAGAGAACCTTTCAGTAAGTCTCAATTGCTTCAGCTCTGCCCGAGTGTCATTTTATGTGAAGATCCTAAACAATTTTCTTTTTATTTATGTGGTCTTTCTGTTTTAGAGGCATGTTGCCTACACTGCAGGTGTGGACATCTTTGTATCTTCCAGACTTACTGTATTTTTCAGAGTATAAGAAGCACCTTTTTTCCTGCTAAAAGGGGGTTAAAATTTAGGCGCATCTTATATACCGAATGTAGCCCCGTCCACTCACTGGCCCCCACGCTTTGGCCTCTGCCTCCCAGAAGTTTACCTCCTTGCAGCAAGCAGCAAGAAGAAACTGCTCC
Source organism: Masticophis lateralis (assembly GCA_030761175.1). Classification (NCBI taxonomy): domain Eukaryota; kingdom Metazoa; phylum Chordata; class Lepidosauria; order Squamata; family Colubridae; genus Masticophis; species Masticophis lateralis. Next base: position 5,693,656 of record JAUDYJ010000015.1, read on the forward strand.
TTTCAGCTTCAGCACAGCCTAATTAGCACAAGTTGATTGGATCGGCCTCCCGACTCTCAGCTGTTTTGCTCACAGCTGTTTTGCGCGGGCCACTGCTGCTTGGCTGCAGGGAGGTAAATTGCTGGGAGAAGATTTTTTTTTTTATTGTGCTAATCAAGCTATGCTGAAAATGAAAATGAAAGTAAAGCAGGATGTGGAGCCTGGAGACAGCAAAAAACGGGCCTTCCGGTGGGACTGGAAGTTGGCAAATGGGCCGTTTCTGGCCTACGGAGGGCCTCTAGGGGGTGGGAGTGTGGGGAATGTCAGAGTGGCAGTCAGCCCCGTTCCCATCCTGGGGTAATTGCCCTTAATTAGAGGTGGATCGTGGCTTTTTCTTTCAAGTATACTTTGAGAGAAAATATAAATCGAGATATATTCTAATGAAAAACTCATATTTATTGTAAAGAAATAAAAACATCTCCCTATCTAAATTAGTTACATTTTGGAAGCGTTCCTAGCCTGACCTCTTGGCAGGCGAACAAAGAAAGGTTAGAGAAGAAGAAAGGAATGTAGACATGCGCAGTAGCTTACTGATAAGGGTCTGGCAAACTACCGTAAGTCTAATAGTCCAAAAATAAAAACGCAGTGACAGGGAAGGCCATTTTTCGCCCTCCCCATACTCCTAGAAAGGCTCTGGAGCCTGGAGACAGAAAAAAAACGGGCCTTCCAGTGGGACTGGAAATTGGCAAATGGGCCATTTCCGGCCTTCGGAGAGCCTCGGGGGGGGGGGGGGAGGCCATTTTCACCCTATCCAGACTCCTAGAAAGGCTCTGGAGCCTGGAAAGAGAGGAAAAAAACCCTTCCCCACCACCCCCCGAGGCCCTCTGGAGGCAGGAAACAGCCTGTTTCTCTACTTCTGGTGGGCCCAGAAGGCCCGAAAATCAGCTGGCCGGTGCATGCATGCGCGCCGGAGCTGAGCTTGCGTGCCCTCTGATATGGCTACATGTGCCATAGGTTTCCCATCGTGGGTAGAGGGTTTCCTGCTTGGGCAAGCGGATTGGACCAGAAGACCTCCAAGGTCACCTCCAACTCTGTTATTCTCTTATCTTCTGATGATCCACATTAGACCATGCATGATCAACTCCTTGTGTCTTCTCTACAAACGACAGTTCCGAGTCAGACTCCGAAGGGATGTTCGGCGTCTGACCTGGAACTGTAGTTTGTAAAGCAGACACAAGGAGATGATTGCTTTGAACGTCCCTTCACATTTTCTGTTCCTTCTTTGATGGTTCGGTTGATGCAACGTGAAGCTTCCCTGCTTTGGAGAAGACACGGCTTGCTCTTTGTTATCTTATTCAACAAAGTCTGCAATTGAGAAGCTGCAGAGCTTCCTTCCTTGTGGAAAAATGCAAATTCCTGCAAGAAGCTCAACCTAAAAAAGCAAGGGTTTTTGTTTCTTCCTTGATAACACCAGCCGTGCACCATGGGTGGAGAACAAACATTGCTGAAATATTTGGAATGTTAGCCTCAATTGTGGTCACAATTGTTGGGATGCCAGATAGCTGTTGGCTTGAATTGATCAACAAAGACCTGGTTTGTGAGATTTATATTTATTTATTTAGTCTGTCAAACATGTACGAGACAACAGGAATAAGTATAAACATGGATATGAATACAGGAAATGGGGACGAATAAACGGGGATAGTAGGACAGGGATGGAAGGCACGCTGGTGCGCTTATGCACGCCCCCTTTACAGATCTCTTAGGAACGGGGTGAGGTCCACAGTAGACAGTCTTAAGGTTAAAGTTATGGGGAGTTGAGAATCAGGTAGTGCATTCCAGGAGTTAACCATTCTGTTGCTGAAGTCGTATTTTCTGCAATTGAGTTTGGAGCGGTTTACCTTGAGTTTGTATCTATTGTGTGCTCGTGTATTGTTGCGGTTGAAGCTGAAGTAGTCATTGACAGGTAGGACGTTGTAGCAGATAATTTTGTGCGCTACGCTTAGGTCGGACCATAGGCAGCGTAGTTCTAGGTTATCCAAGCTTAACATTTCAAGTCTGGTGGCATAAGGGAGTCTATTGTGAGCAGAGGAGTGGAGGACACTTCTTGTGAAATACCTCTGGACTCACTCAATTGTATTAACGTCCGATATACAGTGCGGGTTCCAGGCAGACGAGCTGTATTCGAGAATTGGTCTAGCAAAGGTTTTGTATGCCCTAGTTTGCAGTATAATATTACCGGAGAAGAAGCTTCGCAAGATTAGGTTTACAACTCTTAGTGCCTTTTTGGCAATGCTGTTACAGTGAGTTCTGGCATTTAGATCGTTTGAGATGAGTACTCCAAGGTCATAGTGACAGAGTGAAGGTCGTCTACGAGGCAGTATCTGCCCAGCTTGTATTTGGTGTTCTGATTTTTATTTTTTTATTTTTGCCAGTGTGTAAAATGGAGCATTTGTTGGTTGAGATTTGGAGTTGACAGTTGTTCGACCATTCCGACACAGAGTCCAGGTCGCTGTGTAGGGCCGTAGCATTGTCCGTGGTGATGAATAGTTCTACGTCGTCAGCAAAGAACGCAGTTGCTTATAATATGATTGCAAATGTCATTTATGTAAAGTATAAAGAGGGTGGGTCCTAAAACGCTGCCTTGGGGGACACCGCTGTTAACTGGCGGAGGGTTTGATAGGGCTTGTTAGATGAGATGAGATGGGTTGGCTCTGCAAGATAAAAAGAAGGTTCTTTGAGGGCCTTCTTCTGACCTGGAAATCTGGATAAAAATTAGCTCAATTTTGCTCACACAGCTCACTCTTATCATTCTCAACTGTAATATTTTAAGGTTCTAAGGTCATCTTCCTTTTAACTGGAGGGCTCAGTTAGGATCTTAAGATCTTCGTGCAGGTCTTGCAGCATCTTCAAAAAGATCCGCCACCATATTTTGCTTCTTCCCTTTTCTTTTTTTTTTAAAATTCTCCGTGGTTCATTCCCCAAGGCTCTTTCCTACCATGTTCTTCTCCTTTCACCGCTTTTCTCTGTGGCCCTTTTTAAGACTCGGAGAAACTCGAGATCTTCCTCTGATCTCTTGCTTTGGTGTCTTCTCCTTGCTGTTCTGACCCAGCCTTAGCAGGAGCAAGAAACAGATTCCTGGTCACGAAAACCCCCTCTTTATTTACCTCTTGTGAATGAATGGCATTCATCCACCAAAAAGTCCAGGCAAGAGTCCTGCAAGGACTTAATGGCAGCAACAGACCTTATCAGTTCCTCCAATAATTGCAAGGCCGTGAGCTCCCAGCCGAGAGGCTGCAAATTAGCAAGCAGTCTCTGTGGCACGAAACACAATGAGCAAAATCTTCAGAAATACGAACGGTTGTCTCCTACGACAACCACTGCCCTTTCCTTCTATTTATTCTACAGCCAGGAAGGGGCCATTCAGCATCCACGTGCACTTTGCTTCCTGAGTTGACTCCTTGTTCTCCGTTGTTCACCTCTCCTAACTGCTCTGCGCATACATGCATCTGGAACAGGCCCCAGCTGTTCTTCCTCCTCACTCATCTCAATCTCAAAAGGCAGCTGCCTCTCTGGTGGCTGGGAAATGCCAGATGGCCCTGGCTCTGTCTCTGTGTCCGATGCACAGCATCTATCAGAGCCTTCCCCAGACTCCAGAACTGGCCCAAGTCCTTCCCCAACCTCTTCATCGTCCAAGTCTGCCACCAGTTTGAGGGCCACAAGACTTGCATCCTGGGTCATTGTCATATTCTCCTCCATTTGTCTTTCTCCACTGAGGCCTAATCTCCATAAACGGGAGGGCAGACTATCTGAAAAGGTTCGTGGCATTTCAATTGAACTCCCTTAGCTGGGGAAAAAATATACATACATTTTATGCATAGTTTCAAATTCTTAACCATCTGTTGGACAGGTTCCCTCTCTGTGATCTTCACCCACACCTTCTTTTGTGTCTTGCACATTCATTTCGACACATGTGAGAACGGTGGTGAATCAACCCCTTTTCTCTCTTGAGACCTGAAACAATGTAAGTGGAGTGATATATTAGGCGAGGTGAGCCAGACATAAAACAAAAAAACAAACACTCTTGATGAAATCCAACAGGATAAATATTGTGTTATAAATATGTTCTAAGTTGGGACAGCTCACGGCTTGTTCATTCAATGCCAGTGAGTGCTGGATAATTTTAAGCCATTCCTGAGGATCGTCAGTAGATTGTTTAAAAAATAGAATGGAATGGAGTGGAGTGGAGAGGAGAGGAGAGGAGAGGAGAGGAGAGGAGAGGAAAGGAAAGGAAAGGAAAGGAAAGGAAAGGAAAGGAAAGGCAGAATAAAGAGAAGAAATGGAATGGAATAGGATAGAATAGAATAGAATAGAATAGAATAGAATAGAATAGAATAGAATAGAATAGAATAGAATAGAATAGAATTTTTTATTGGCCAAGTGTGATTGGACACACAAGCAATTTGTCTTGGGTGTATATGCTCTCAGTGTACATACGGAGAATAAAATACGTTCTTCAAGAATAAAAAGATACAACACTTAGTGATAGTCAAGGTTACTAATAAGCTATCAAATCGTACTAGGAAACAAGTAAAAAACCAGTATAAATTGAAAGATACAAGCATCATGTATTATGGTTATAGTAATAAGTGGGAAGAGATAGAGACTAGTAAGGAAGAGAAGAATAATAGTAATCCAGTCTTAATAAATTATTTGACAGTGTTGTGGGAATTAGTTGTTAAGCAGAGTGATGGCATTTGGGGAAAAAACTTTCCTTGTGTCTAATTGTTCTGGTGTGCAGTGCTCTATAGCATTGTTTTAAGGGTAGGAGTTGAAAGAGTTTATGTCCAGGATGTGAGGGGTCTGTAGATATTTTCACAGCCCTCTTTTTGACTCCTGCAGTATACAGGTCCTCAATAGAAGGCAGGTTGGTGGCCATTGTTTTTTCTGCAGTTCTAATTAACTGTTGAAGTCTGTGTCTATCTTGTTGGGTTGCAGAGCAAACCAGACAGTTATGGAGATGCAGATGACAGACTTAATCATTCCTCTGTAGAACTGGATCAGCAGCTCCTTGGACAGTTTGAGCTTTCTGAGTTGGTGCAGAAAGAACATTCTTTGTTGAGCTTTTCAGATGACGTTTTTGATGTTAGGTGTCCATTTTAAGTCTTGAGATATGATAGAACCTAGAAACTTGAAGGACGCTACTGTTGATACTGTGTTGTCTAGTATTGTAAGAGGTGGTAGTATGAGAGGGTTTCTCCTAAAGTCCACCACCATTTCTACTGAAACCCAGTTGCAGTGTGAGGGTGCCAACTTTTGGTCTGTCCTATTCCTTGTGTTCAGGCACAAGGTTAAAAAACCAACAGGCAGAATTGAAGGCTAGCTCGTTCAAGGAAATGCCAAGGATCTGATGAGATCATTTGTGGGGCAGTTGAGGTGAATGGTGAATTCTCAACTTTAGATCTTCTGCAGAGCAGCTGAAGGGGGGGGGGGAAGGAACCATATCATCGTCTTGATAGTCAGAAGCCATCTTCAGATGGGGAAATTACGATGTTCTGTTTAGAGGGCCACCAGAGACCAAGTCACGTTGGAAGTAAAGGCAGTCTTCATTAAGGATGTGAGTTTAAATCCCAAAGCTGCTTTTTCAAGAGAAAGCACCTTTGAGACAACCATGACCTGGATGACTGAGAATCTCCATAGACATTCAGTCCCAAAGGTGCTTTTTCAAGAGGCAACTGGGCTTCATTTTTCCTTGAAGATGTTTTGTTTCTCATCCAAGAAGCTTCTTCAGTTCTGGCTGACTTCCATCCTCCACCAGAACTGAAGAAGCTTCTTGGATGAGAAACGAGATGTCTTCAAGAAAAACCAGAAAGTCCAGTTGCCTCTTGGAAAAAAATCACCTTTGGTTGTCCCACTGAGAATCTCTATGGACGTTTGAGTTTAGAGCCCAGGATGGTGTGCTTAAAACAGATTCTTCTGACCATTGCAGAAGAATTTTGGGCTCGGAAGAGCCTCATTTAGAGCTAAACGATTTAACCAACCAGTTAAGCGCCTGGAAAGGAGAGTTCCTGATAACTTTCCAGCATCAGAAGTGTTGAATTTCAACAGCTCCTGTATTTTGTAGCAGACTTCCTGCCTTCCTTCTAATCTAAAAATGCATCTAGTGCCAGGGAAAAATCACTTTGATGAGATAGTTCATCAAAATGACTCACAATACCAGTCAGTAGATTTTTTTGCTGGAAGTTCCTGCTGATCCCATCTAACTGGAATGTTTCATTGCCGCCCCCCCCCTACCCTCCCGGGACTGCAGTGAAGCTGGGATCCTATCTGGATTTTTAGAAAGCAGAATGGATTCCAACGATCGATCGCATCTCGGGGGAGCGTGTGTTACTCCTGCCTCTTAAGGGAGATGACAGACCCATTCAGGAGTGGACTTCGAAGGGGTCCTCTGCCTGGTTGCTGGGTGGGCGTAGCCATGGTGGGCATGGCCTAGTCTACTTCCTGCAGCATGGCGGAGGGGGAGCAGCATTTTTGCCCTCCCCAGGCTTCAGAGGCTTTTCTCGAGCCTCCAGGAAGGCTCCAGAGGCCCTCTGGAGGCCACAAACGGGCCTGTTTCCTGCCTTCCCAAACTTCTGATAGGCCCATTTTTCACCCTCCCCGAGGCTCCACATGCACCCTCCACTTACCTTCATCCAAAACGGGCCACGTGGGGACTCCTGGGAGGGGAGGGGCAGAGTGGGCGGGGCCAGCCAGGAGTGGGATTTGGGGGTTCTCCGAACTATACAGAATCTTAGCTAGAGGTTCTCCCAAATCCCCAGCAGCCCATCCCTGGACCCATTCCATGCTTGGTGTCCTAACAGCTTGATTGACACGGCTGATAATATGATCCACCACATATCCATGGCACAGACTGTTTCTTGTGTGTGTGTGTGTGTGTGGTAAATGATACCAAGTTTAAGAAAGAGGCCAGATGTAAATTTTTCTTTCCCTTTGGACAATGGAGAATGCATTCACGCTGGCCTGCCTGGTTAAAAAAAAAAATAAAAATAAAAATACTTGCCTGCATTCATCTGAATGCTGCCTTTGATTCTATAGAAATTTGATGAACTCTGGGCGAAGCGCCCAAACGCTAATCTTCGTGGTCGATCTTCCTCTTTGGCAACACGTCAATCAAAAATCCTTTCGGAAGCTTGGAATCGCTTGTCGGTGAAATCTTTGCACAAAAGTGTGTGTGGTGTGTGGCTCTTGGTCTTTCGGCTGCCTTGTGTGTAGAAAAAGTCACGAAGGCAGTAACGGTAACAGAGCTGGAAGGGACCTTGGAGGTCATCTAGTCCAACTCCCTGCTCGCGCAGGAAACCTGTACTAGGGATTCGAACCGCCGAACTGCTGACCTTTCTGATAGACAAGCTCAAGTGTCTTAGCCATTGAGCCACCTAGTCAGGCATTACTATTTGACTTGGACACCTTTCTTCTTTCCTTCTTCCAGTTTGATGGCCATGCAAGTAGGCAGGTTCAGGCCATGTAGAAAAGGGCTGGGGGGAGGAACCAGGAGTTATGCACATGAGATGCACAAAAGAAACTTGGGTTCCTCACTGTAGCATTGGAGAAACTTTGTTCTAGGCTGCACAACACAGTTCTAGGCTGCATCAACAGAGGGATAGAATCAAGATCACGTGAAGTGTTAATACCACTTTATAAGGCCTTGGTAAGGCCACACTTGGAATCCTGCATCCAGTTTTGGTTGCCACGATGTAAAAAAAAGATGTGGAGACTCTAGAAGGAGTGCAGAGAAGAGCAACTAGAAGACCTCCAAGGTCTTCATAATGCCTTGGTAAGATCACATTTGGAATATCACATATAGTTTTGGTGGCCACGATGTCAAAAAGGTGTGGAGACTCTAGAAAGAGCGCAGATAAGAGCAACAAAGAGGATTAGGGGACTGGAAGCTAAAACGAGGCATGGGTTTTCAGTGCAGGAAGAAATCTTTCCTTCCTGGATGGTATTGGAAACCAACTGTCTCTAAACCCAGTTCCCGATGGCTAGGCAAAGCAGGTGGCGCAACTATGTTGACCAAGCCAAGATTGGCTGCATTAACAGAGGGATAGAATCAAGATCACGTGAAGTGTTAATACCACTTTATAATGCTTTGGTAAGGCCCCACTTGGAATCCTGCATCCAGTTTTGGTCATTACAATGTAAAAAAGACGTGAAGACTCTAGAAAGAATGCAGAGAAGAGCAACAAAGAGAATGAGGGGACTGGAGGCTAAAATATATGAAGAACGGTTGCAGGAACTGGGCGGGGCTAGTTTAATGAAAAGAAGGACTAGGGGAGACATGATAGAAGTCTTTCAATATCTCAGGGGCTGCCACAAAGCAGAGGGAGTCAAGCTATTCTCCAAAGCACCTGATGGTAGGACAAATACCCATGGAGGGAAATTAATCAAGGAGAGGAGCAACTAAGGAGAAACTTCCTGACAGTGAGAACAATTAATCAGTGGAACAACTGGCCTCCAGAAATTGTGAATGCTCCAACACTGGAAGCTTTTAAGAAGATGTTGGACAACCATTTGTCTGAAATGGTGTAGGGTTTCCTACCTAAGCAGGGGGTTGGACTAGAAGACCTCCAAGGTCCCTTCCAACTCTGTTATTCTATTCTATTCTATTCTATTCTATTCTATTCTATTCTATTCTATTCTATTCTATTCTATTCTATTCTATTCTATTCTATTCTATTCTATTCTAATTTCCATCCCATCCCATCCCATCCCATCCCATCCCATCCCATCCCATCCCATCCCATCCCATCCCATCCCATCCCATCCCATCCCATCCCATCCCATCCCATCCCATCCCATCCTATTCTATTCTATTCTATTCTATTCTATTCTATTCTATTCTATTCTATTCTATTCTATTCTTTGCGTGCACGTAACTCCACAATTCATAATTGCCACGAGTAAATTGCAGGGTGTGATTATTGTCCTCGCCTCACCTTACTAAATTGTCCCTTTCTCATAAACCATTATTTTTTGGGGGAGGGGGGGGCAACCATTTGATTTACAATTCCAGGTGCAAATTGCCTGGAAAGGATTGTTAGGGAAGGTAGATGAGCAAACCACCTTCAAAGAAAATGGGTCTTCACTCATCCAGGTTCTGGTCCCTTTCGTGATGAGCAAAAAGTGCCAAAACCTTAAACGCAACGCATTTGTCTCCTGACACGTCTTCTGTTCTTCTCCTGCGTCGTAACAGAAAAATAATGGAAACGTGTTTTTTTTCCCCTCCTTTCCTTCATCCCTCAGGGTTTTCCAGGCGATATGGGGGAACGTGGACCGCCAGGTAGTGATGGAAACCCGGTAAGTTATGTTATGTTATGTTATGTTTATTATATTTATATACCGCCCTTCTCCCGAAGGACTCGGGGAAGTGGACAGCCAGCAAATAAAATACAGAAATACAAAATTTAAAACAGTATTAAAATCCAACTAAATCAATTTGGCCCATAGTTAAAACCCCTATATTAAAACCCGTAATTTTAGTAATTGAGTTAAAACAGTTTAAAAGAGTAGGTCAGGCCAGCCCGGCTTGATGAAACAAAAACGTCTTTAGGGCAGTTCGGAAAGCGCGTAGGCCAGGGATCCGCAGTATCTCCCGGGGCAACTCGTTCCAGAGGGTATGTGCCCCCACAGAGAATGCTCTCCCTCTGGGGACCGCCAGCCGGCATTGTCTGGCCGACCTGAGGAGGCCCTCTCTGTGAGAGCGTATTGGCCAGTGGGAGGCTACCGGTGACAGAAGACGGTCTTGTAAGTACCTGGGTCCTAAGCCATGGAGCGCTCTAAAGGTGGTAACCAGTACCTTGAAGCACACCTGGAAGACCACTGGAAGCCAGTGCAGCTCGCGCAGGAGAGGTGTTACATGGGAGCGCCGAGTCGCTCCCATAACCACCCGCGCGGCCGCATTCTGGACCAGTTGGAGCCTCCGGGTGCTCCTCAAGGGGAGCCCCATGTAGAGAGCATTGCAGTAGTCCTGGCGGGACGTGGTAGAACTTCGTTCTTGTAGGTTGGGATTGGCCTCCTAGAAGTAGACACTTAGTTTCTACTGTGGTCTGAGGTTCCCTTGTGAAATTAAGCCCCTCTATTTTTGTTTTTGTTTTTTGCAAAGTGTGCAAAATATTTGAGTAGCAAATGAGATGCGTTGCTATCCTGTTTCCGCAAAAATAAGACCCAACTGGAAAATAAGTCCTAGTATGATTTTTCAGGATGCTCGTAATATAAGCTCTACCCCCACCCCCCCAAATAAGCCCCCGTTAAGATTGTCAGCCAGATGGATGCATTTAGTAGTGTATTTCTCCCAAAATAAGACCTAATGCATCTTTTGGAGCAAAAATTAATATAAGACTTGGTCTTATTTTTGGGAAAACACGGTACTCTCTTTGTGGACAGGATGGAGCAATCAGGCACCTGTGCTCTGTTTTGGGGAGGTTTTATTTTGAGAGGAAGTCCTGAGGAGCATGACCATGCTACACAGATACTCCTCAGCTTACGACAGGAGTGTTAAATTCAAGGCCCGCATGTTAGGGTTCCGACGGATGCCCTAATTAAATCATGAGCCTCGAGCCAAGCTTCAAAAGAAATCCAGTTATTTATTAGGAGCTTCATGTTGGCATGTTCCCAAGTGAAGCCAGCTCTGACCCTACGTAATTTACGCTCCAATTATGACTCTGTTCCCCCCCCCTCCCCCCAGAGTGTGTCATCAATCACATTCACCAATAGAGCAATTTCAAGGCTTGTAGAGGTTACTCCCCCTCCGGCTGCTGTAGGTAACCCTGGGAGACAGCCTTGAGAGAGATAAGCATGGAATGTGCATCTGTCTTTGGCTGCTGTGCCATTTCGCTGGTTTCCCATCCCGCTTGTCTATGGCAACTTGGGAGCAGGCCAGGGATGCTTTGCGAGTTGACATTGCGGGCTGGATCTGGCCCATGAGGTTGTTAGATCTGGCCCATAAGCCTGGCCTGGAAATAGCAAAGGATCAGCATTTGCTATTTATACCACCGCAGCTTACGACCTCCCTTTCAGTTTTATTCTGATTCTGATTCTAATCAGTGGAATGACTTGCCTCCAGAAGTTGTGAATGCTCCAATACTTTTTAATATATATGAACAGTGTGGCATCGGTGTAGCGTTCATTTTGATACCAAATATCAAGTTTTAAAGAAGAGATTGGACAACCAGTTGTCTGAAATGCTGTAAGGTTTCCTTGCCTGAGCAGAGGGTCAGATAGAAGACCTCCAAGGTTCCTTCCAACTGTTAGTCTGTTATAAAAGATTTAGAGTCCAGGTTTCCCTAATGCATGGAACTAGAGGGCTGTGGTTTTCTGATAGGATTGACCTACATATCTTAGGAATCCTATCCGATATTGTCCATTTTCATGGATGCTTGGAGATCAGCCACCTCTGGGGCCCCCCGTTTCCCGTTCCTGCCCAGATGTGTGTAGATATTAATGTAAATATCACCATACACTTTCTCTTGTAGCACACATTTCTTTAATAGAGTTCTTGGCTCTTCTGCGGGCTTTTAAAAATGCATTTCCTTCCCAGGCTACGTTCACTTTTATTTCCCCCGTCCACTTTCAAAAACACGGCATTCTTTTTTTTTTTCCCCAAATGCATTTTTTATAAAGATATAAAAAGTTTAAAAAAGGATTGCTTTCTTTAAAAAAAAAATGAGGATTTTTGAATAGAGGGAAAAGTTAGCAACCCATAGCTCTGGAGCCATGTGGTTCTTTCATCCCTCTGAAACGGCTCCCTGTCACTCAAAATAGACGTCACAACCGTCAATGTGTGACACCTGCCGGTACATGATTTATCGAGCTTTTCAATCCCCGGTAGGCCAACCATGGATAAATCCAAGAAAAGAAAAGTTTCAAAAGAAAACAGAACGTTTAATTCAACTACGTATATTAGTTTTGTGTCTGCTTATGAAATAGTCAGGCATGGGAAGGGTTTTGTGGCTCCCGGTGTTTTCTTTTCTGTGGGAAACGAGTCCAAATGGCTCTTTGGGTGTTTAAGATTGCCAATCCCTGCTCTATTGAATGTCACTATTCCTTGTGAATTAAAAACAACAACAACGCTTGTCCCCTGTCAGCAGAGGTTTGGGCCAAAGGGAGAAGATCAAAATGAGCCGAGGTGGCACAGTGGTTAGAGTGCTGTACTGCAGCTATTTCAGCTGACTGCTAGTTCAGCAGATCAGCAGATCTAATCTCACCAGCTCAAGGTTGACTCAGCCTTCCATCCTTCCGAGGTGGGTAAAATGAGGACCCAGATTGTTGGGGGCAATATGCTATATTAGTATACTGTCGATTGTTGTAAGCCGCCCAGAGTCCTCGGAGAGTGGGCGGCATAGAAATATGATTAATAATAATAATAATAATAATAATAATAATAATAATAATAATAGATGGAGGTCCAAGATCAAAAGATGGGAGCCCAAGACTTGGTTGGGTTGGGAAGAGCTCAATTGAGTGGTTGGTTGTCTTCTCTTAGAAAGTATGGTAATGCAGAAGTAAGCCTCCGTTTTGCCATCCAGATGTCTCCAGCTGTTGAGCTTAGAAGCTAGTAGATCAGTGATGGCTAATCTTTTTGCCATCGCATGCCAGGAGTGGGTGGGTGGGTGGGGTGAAGAGGGTTGCGTACATACATGCCCAAACCCATAATTCTATGCGCCCTGCCCCCGTGCATGCACGCGCCCCCCCTGCGCCTGGCTCACGGCGGTGCAGTAGGCCCGGTAGGCCCACTTTTCTCTCTCCTCAGGCTCCAGAGCCTTTCTAGGAGCCTGGGTAGGGCGCAAACAGCCTTCCCCTTCCCACTCTAAGTTGGCAAACAGTGTTTCCAGCCTCTGGAGGGCCTCCGGGGTGTGTGGGGAAGGCCATTTTCGCCCTCCCCAGGCTCCTACAAAGACTCTGGAGGCTGGGGAGATCAAAAAACGGTCCTTCTGGACCCACCGGAAGTTGGCAAATGGGCCATTTCCAGCCTCCGGAGGGCCTCTGGGGGGGTAGGGGCGGGGAAGGCCATTTTTGCCCTCCCCAAGTTCCTAGAAAAGCTTGGGAGCCTGGGGAGAGAGAAAAACAGGCCTTCCCGGAGACAGGAAACATCCTGTTTCCTTACTTCTGGTGAGCCCAGAAGGCATGCATACCAGAACTGAGCTCGCGTGCCCACCAATATGGCTACGTGTTGCCATATTGGTGTTGCTCCTACTGATAGGTAATCCTGGAATTTTTCACATTGAAAAATTATGTTGAAAAATAAAAATAACCAAGAATATGGACAACTGAATATGGTTGACACAGGTTTTGGAAGTCAGTCAGTTCCGCTGAAGGATTTCCATAAAGCATTCAAAACCACACGGTCTTCTTGAGATATGGCTTGTTCCGGAATAGATGTTTTTTTCCCCCACCAACTTCCATGGACATTTTCCCACCCACCCACCCACCCACAGAAGTTAATAATTAGGGCATGGAGGCCACAAACCTGGATCTGTTCACGGGAGAACCAAATGGTCTCCTGGTTTCAAATATAGAACATTCCGTGGGAACGTAATCGTACGTCAACCAAGATGATTTGGAATTTCTGTGCCTTTCCCCAATTTCATATTTTCCAAAAATCAGATTTTCCCCTGAAACATGTTGGGTTCATTTTTGTTTTTATTTTTAAAAAAGAATAATCCAACCCAGATCTTGAGGTCACTTTTTGAAAGATCTCTTTGAGAAAACAGGAGAATCTCAATTGGCTGCAAACTCTGAGCCTTCAGTGGAGAGGACTCTTCCCTTGAGATGGCTTTGCCTAGTTGTTTTTTTTTTCATGGTCTTTCCACAAAAAGCAGAAGGTCCCAGCTTGTTTGAAAAGGAGACCTTCGGCAGGGATGAAGAAGAAAGTGTCCAGACCCTGAGGGAGCACATTCCAGGATAGAAACATCTATGGTTCTGAGTCTGAATTTTCTTGAAATAGTAGAATATAGAATCATAAAGTTTGAAGGGATCTTGGAGGTCTTCTAGTTCTTCCCCCTGCTCAAGGCAGGAGAACTTATACCATCCTAATCAAATGATTGTCCAGTCGATTTTTGAAAACCTCCAGTGATGGAGCACCCACAATCACAGGAGGCAAAGTGTTCATCCATCCATCCGTCCGTCCATCCATTCATCCATCCATCCATCCATCCATCCATCCATCCATCCATCCATCCTTTCACCCACCCACCCATCCATCTATCCTTCTACCCATTCACCGATCCATCTATCCATCTACCCATCTATCCATCTATCCACCCACCCACCCACCCACCCATCCTTTCACCCACCCACCCAGCCACCCACCCACCCACCCACCCAACTATCCATCTATCCATCTATCAACCCATCCATCCATCTATCCTTCCACACATCCACCCACCCATCCATCATCAATCTATCAATCTATTGATCTATCCATCCATCCATCCATCCATCCGTCCACCTATCCATCCATCTATCCTTCCACCCACCCATCCATCTATCCATCTATCTACCCACCCACCCAGCCAGCCAGCCATCTATCCATCTACCCATTCACCCACTCACCCACCATCAATCCATCAATCCATCAATCCATCAATCCATCTATCCATCTATCCATCTATCCATCTATCCATCTATCCATCAATCCATCTATCCATCTATCCATCTATCTATCCATCTATCCTCCCACCCACCCACCATCGATCCATCTGTCCATCTATCCATCTATCCATCTATCCATCTATCCATCTATCCATCTATCCATCTATCCATCAATCCATCAATCCATCTATCCATCTATCTATCCATCTATCTATCCATCTATCCTTCCACCCACTCACCCACCCACCCACCATCGATCCATCTGTCCATCTATCCATCTATCCATCTATCCATCTATCCATCTATCCATCTATCCATCCCTCCAGAGTTAGCAGCCCTAGCAAGCAAGAAACCAACTTTGAGATCACAACTCTCTTCTCTTGAGGGTGGGGCCAGAAGGTCGGCCACGTCTCCTCAGTTTGAAGGCAAGGCAGTCCAGTGCCATGGACATTGCTTTCTCCAAGTCCATTCAGGGCCAAAATATTTCATTTCAAGCTCATTGCCTATTTTCACTTCTCCTAGCAGATTATCTCCATGTCCGAAGTCATTCCCTCCTTCTCGTCCTTGGATTGCGTCCATCGAGGTTAATAGTCAAGCAAAAACAGGAACTGGTGGGAACAAGGAGAAAGCAAAATAATGATTAGGCCTTTATTGTCATGGATTTGGTTATGTGGCTTCTGTAAAGCTGCATTCACGCAAACACACACACACACACATCGACTTTTTAAGGAGGCATTTTCAGAAGTTGTTGAACAGCTTTGTTGTTCAAACTTTTCTCTAATGGATGGAGCTTTTTCTATCTGTCCCCTGCTACCCCCCCACCCCCCACCCCCCCACCAAAAAAATGTATAAGCTCCTGAAATTATGCTCATGAGTTCGCTTCCCTAGAGTCACGGATGCCAGTTTCTCCAGCTGAAAGCCGTCTGTTTTATGTAACTACCCATAATACGTGTTTACATGCAGTTGTGTGTCTGTGTCTGTGTCTAAGCATATTTCCTCCCCACTCCTCTCCCCATTCCCAATCTGGCATGGTTTCTTGGTCTGAAAAGATCTGGTTTCAAATTTTACCTGGGGGAAAAAGCCACAGGGCACTTCCTTTTTTTCAGCCCTGATTCCAGAACCCCTAAAATGGGTGAAGGGACAGCAACTTTGTGGGATTGTGTTGAACTTCAGAAGAGATTCATAGGTTGGATGTAAGGAGATGAATGGCACTGCTTTCTTCTCTATCTTTTTGTTTTGATTCCCTTTCCTTTCCTTTCCTTTCCTTTCCTTTCCTTTCCTTTCCTTTCCTTTCCTTTCCTTTCCTTTCCTTTCCTTTCCTCATTTGACTAGGACAATGTAACATCATCTCCTCCTCCTCCTCCTCCTCCTCCTCCTCTTCTTTTTCTCTTCCTCCTCCTCCTTCCTCCCCTCCTGCAATTTCTCCTCCTCCTCTTCCTCTTCTTCCTCCTCCTCCTCCTTCTCCTTCTCCTCCTTCACCTTTCTTTCTTCCATCTTTTTCCTCCTCCTCTTCTTCTTCTTTTTCTCTTCCTCCTCCTACTTCCTCTCCTCCTGCAATTTCTCCTCCTCCTCCTCCTCCTTTGCCTTTCTTTCTTCCATCTTTTTCCTCCTCCTCCCCTCCTCCCCTCCTCCTCTCCTCCTCCTCCTCTTCTTCTTTTTCTCTTCCTCCTCCTACTTCCTCTCCTCCTGCAATTTCTCCTCCTTCGCCTTTCTTTCTTCCATCTTTTTCCTCCTCTCCTCCTCTCCTCCTCCTCCTCTTCTTCTTTTTCTCTTCCTCCTCCTACTTCCTCTCCTCCTGCAATTTCTCCTCCTTCGCCTTTCTTTCTTCCATCTTTTTCCTCCTCTCCTCCTCCTCCTCTTCCTCCTCCTCCTCCTCCTCCTCCTCCTCCTCCTCCTCCTCCTCTTTCTCCTCCTCCTCTTCCTCCCTCCGCTCCTGCAATTCCTCCTCCTCTCCTACCCCTTCCTGGTGGAGGAGGGGGGGGGGAAACCCCTTTCAGCCTTTTCACTTGGCACGGTCAGAGTGAGCCATCTGGGGTTTGCAAAGCTCTCCTGTTATTGTTGCTGCCGCTGCCGCTGCCGCTGCCTTTCTGCTGGTGGTGGCGGGGTCTCTCTGGCCCCAGCCTTGCCAAAACTCTCTTCCCACACCTCGACTCAACAAACAGGCCCTAACCGTGTTCCATTCTTTCTTTCTTTCTGTTTAGGGAGACCCAGGAGTTCTTGGTCCCCCTGGAGTCCCCGGCCTCCTTGTGAGTACCGAAAAAGCAGACAATCCCTTTTTATCCCTCTCCCGAGCTCTTTCGAAAGAACAATAAAGCTACTATGCATTTCTTTAGCAGCTGGGGGTTAAGGAGGAGCTGGTGGAGGACGATAAGCAAAAATTTGCCACTCGGGCCTCTCCTGAATCAAAAGATTAGCCATGGCAGGTGCCCAATTCTTGCAAATGACTCCCCATTTGACCGCCATTGACCCCCTCCCCAAATTTCCTCTTTGAGGTGCTGAAAATCCTTTGCTTCCCTTCCCCCCCCTCCCAAAAAATTGGGGCTAGGATTTAAGTCAGTAGCCCTCTTGTAAAAGCTTTCCTGCGGGCAGGGATGGAACGTTTCATTTCTGACACTCGGTGAGTTGGAAAACACAGAGAGAGAGATACGTACAGAGGCACACACATCCTGTTGTGTGGTCCGGTGTTGTATAAACAATGCTGCGGGGTGTTATTTCCCCCAGAGGGGAGAAAGGGGAGGGAGGCTATCTGGAAGCGGATTTCTTGATAGGAAAGTGAAGATAAAGCGCATCGGCATCGCTTTCTGATAAAGGAGCAGAGAGAAAAACTCCGAGGAAGAGGAGAAAAAGTCACTTCTGGGCAACACACTTCTGTACGCTGGATTTGAACTGGAGATCTCATAAACGACAACCTCCAGGTTCCTTGTGTTCCTAAGACATTGTGGTCCGTTTGTACCAGGGGTGGAATTCAGAGGTGGATTGCCCCTGGTTCTGACCGGTTCGCGAGAACCGAGAGTAAACCCGTCGGGAGGCTCTGCCCACTGACCTGGACGTCATCATAGGTGGATCTGTGCATGCGCAGGAGAGCGCGGGCGTGGGCGCGATGCAAACCGGTAGTAAAGGTAAGTAGAACCCACCCTTAGTGGTATTCACTTATCTTCACTACCAGTTCTCAAATGCGAGCGTGAGTTCCCCATCTCCGCGCATCCGTGGGGCCTTCCGCGCATGTGTAGAGTGTCAAAAACGTGGATAAATGGGATGTGATGATGTCCAGGTAAGTAGGTGGAGCCTCCCACAGCCACTGCTACCGATTTGCCCACCGCCAATTTGTACGTTTACAACCTACCTTTGATGAGCCTGTCATGGTGGATCCAAGTTGTAGACAATCTTTTGGACAGTTGAACTAACTGGGTTTTAAGAGAGACACGTCTTCTATGTGGATCAGGCCTGATCAGGTCATTTCCCCCTACTTCTAGAAATGATTCCTCCTCGCCTGGGATTCTAATTCTAAACCTAATCCTAAAAAACAAACCCATCACGAATGAAGGCTAGAGAGAAGTTCCCTGAAGATGGGCTCCAGCACGTGTCTGAAAGCTCAGAAGACAAAACGTCTGGTCCCGGTGAGCGACCCAGATTGGGTCCTGCAACAAAGCTATCGGGAACAGATTCAGCAACCTGATATATGCAGTACGGTGCAGTGAGCCGTGTGCAGATCTGTACATTGGGGAAACAAAACAACCACTTCATAAACGCATGACGCAACATAGGAGAACAAACCCATCAGGACCAGATTCAGTGGTCCATCTGCATTTAAAAGACAACGGCCACTCCTCTGAAGACAACGAAGTTTATATTTTGGACAGAGAGGATTGCTGGTTTGAAAGAGGGGTCAAAGAGGCCATCTATGTCTTCTGGTCTCTGAGTCTTGCAGGTTGTCTTCTTCTGCTTTTTTTTTTTTTTTTTTTGAAGCTCTGTGCTACCTTTTCTGAACTTAGAACAGAATAGTAGAAAGGAACCTTGGAGGTTTTCTAGTTCAATCCACCTGCTCAAGCAGAAGACCCTATGCCATTCCAGACAATTTGACTGTCCAATTTCCTCTTGAAAATCTCCAGTGATGGAGCACCCTCAACTTCTGGAGGGAAGCCATTCCACCAGTGAATTGTTCTCACTTTCAGGAAATTTCTCCTTCGTTTCTAGGTTGCTCCTCTCCTTGATGAGTTGATCCCCTTCTTCAGCTATATCGCTCTTCCCAAAAATCAAATGCTCTGAACTCAAGTTTGCATGGATAATCAGAATATTTCCAGACAGGGGTGGTCTTCAAAAATTTTAACAAGGGGTTCTCTGCCCGGTTGTTGGGTGGATGTGGCCATGGTTGGCGTGGCCTAGTTGGCCTCTTGCACCACGGTTGGGGGCAGCTTTTTGCCCTCCCTGGGTTCCGAAGGCTTTCGTCAAGCCTCTGGGAGGGCAAAAACAGCCTCCACAGGCACCGGAGGCCCTCTGGAGGCCGGAAATGGGCCTGTTTCTGGGCTTTCCAAACTTCTGGTAGGCCCATTTTTTGTTCTCCCTGAGCCTCCATGCGCACCCTTATCAAAACGGGCTGCGTGGGGAGTCCTGGGATGAGCGGGGCAGAGTGGGTGGGGCCAGACAGCAGTGGGATTTGGCGGTTCTCTGAACTGCACAGAATCATAGCTAGAGGTTCTCCTGAACCCCTGTAAATCCCCAACAGCCAACCCCTGTTTCCAGTGTGTGCCCCATGTCTTCCTGGAAAATATTGAGACCTTCATTGCCATACTCTCACCGGTTGAGTTCCCCCGTGTTTCCTCCCCTTGAAGCTGAGTATACCACTGGCTGTGGTTCAGCTTCCATCTTTCCATGGGGGCATTCAGTATTGTTTGATCCGACCATGTGCTGTAACTTGAGCCTTCTTGTTTCTATTCCGGCAAATTTATTCCGGCCAGCTCAGTGAAGCCAACTCTTTCTTCCAAAAAAGCCTCTGTGAAAAGTTTCATGAAGAAAGGATCTGTTCTTCAGAAGGGCCCAACTCAGTGTACATACACAGCACCTTCAGCCATGCGGTGTCCCCCTCAAAGAGTTCATTCATCTCTACTTTGGAGGCAATCTGAAGACTGTGCTCCAGACTCTGTGGATTTCTTGTATGAGAAAGACAGGAAAGAGATTGCTTCTGTGTAAGTGAGTGTGTAGAGATTGCTTCAGCATTAAGGAACTTTGCAGCATTGTTCATACAATGTAGATCCACAAAAGGGCCATTGCTTTGTAACGTGGGACAACCTATAACCGTGATGGAGAACCTATGTGTTGTGACCTAGGCTTTCTGAGTCATTAAAACACATGAGTAGTCCCAAAAACCTCTTTTACTGCAACAGCTGTGAATTACGTTCATTCACAGCTGAGTCCCAATTAGTTGCAAAAGGTCCTTTGGGAGAAGTTCTGTGGGATAATCACCAACCTTTTATCTCCCTTGACACGCTGCCAAAGACCTACTTGGCAAAGCCACACGGAGTCCAGAATCAAACAGAGATGTCGACTGGAAACAGAATTAACAACGTTGCTTTCCTGCAAAGGGCCGACGTGCCTTTGCTCCTCTTTTATGCCTTATGGGAGGGGCCAATCATCTCCAGGCCTTATTCCTGAGTCATTCCTTTTGTTTTAACTGTTCGTGCCTTCTGCAGCTCACGCGTGCACTAGGAACAGGTTCCTCCTGTTCCTCTGCCTCTCTGCTGTCTGACTCTGGAGGCTCCGGAGTCCGCGCATCACTCCCCAATGGCCCTGGCCCCCTCTCTGCCTCTGATGCCGAGCCCTCATCTGGGCCTTCCCCAGACTCTAGGACTGGCCCATGTTCCTCCCCAGCCTCCTCACTGTCCAATTCCACTGCCAGCTCTGCAGCCTGCTGGTGGACCACAACACTATGGCATGCGTGCCAGAGGTGGCACGCAGAGCCCTCTCTGTGGGCACGTGCACCATCATCAGCTGCTCTCCTGGTCTTTTCGGGTGCCAGAGCACCTGAAAACGGCTGGAAAATTGGCCAAAAAACAGGCCGATTTTTTTGGCCATTTTTTGGGCTGTTTTTCAGGCCATTTTTCGGGCTGTTTTTCAGGCTGTTTTCCGGCTGTTTTCCAGGCTGTTTTCAGGCTATTGTTTGGCCATTTTCAGGCGGTTTTTCAGGCGGTTTTCAGGCAGTTTATCAGGCCATTTTCCGGGCCATTTTTGTGGGCCATTTTTTGGGCTGCTTTCCGGACCATATTTCAGGCTGTTTTCAGGCCAATTTCCAGTCTGTTTTCAGGCCATTTTTTAGCCATTTTCAGGCCATTTTCTTGCCATTTATGGCCTGAAAACAGCTCCAAAAAACAGCAACAAATGGCAAAAAACCAGATATGTGCACGCTGGCCAGCTCGTCTTCGGGTTTCTGGTGCTCAGGCACACGTGAAGACCAGAAGTGCTCACATGCACGCACATTCCGATTTGGGCAATCGGTGCCAAAAAGGTTTGCCATCACTGACCTATAAGCTTCCTAGGATTTCTACCTCCAAAAGGTTTCTCCTAGGAAAAAAAAGAGAAGAGGTAGCCCTTGAAGGCACCAGAAGGTGTTTCTGGCTATCTTCCTAATCTAAACCTCCTCTCTTTCACCAGGGTGATGTAGGTGTTCTTGGAGAAATGGGCTTCCCGGGACCAAAAGGACTAAAGGTGAGTCAAAGAAGTCCTTTTTCTTAGTTGACTCCAGATCTGCTCTGGAGAAGTAGGAGACCGAAGGAGAATTTCAGCAGACTCAACGGCTGGGCCCCCAAATATGTAGCAGGAGCGATAACCTGAAGAGAAATTTGGGTCTACTTTTAGCCAGGATGACCTGAATTCCAAGATCATCTTTCCAAAAATCCAGCCTGCCAGCTTTAATTTGGGTTAAAGCTGGTTAGAGCTGAATGTTGCCCCGTGATTAGGTGAAGTTTGTTCTCTTATAGGTTTGTTTGCTTGCTTCTACTGTCCGGAAGGACTTCTGGAAGGAAGATGATATGCGATCCCTTTTCTCTCTCTTTTTTAAACCAGGGGTTGATGGGAAATCCAGGAGAACATGGACTGAAAGGTGATAAGGTGATCTGAATATTCCCTTATTGTTTGTTGTGATTTCTTTGCATGCGAAAGCTTGTTGCCATCCCATAGTCCTTCTCTTCTCTTTCTTTCCCTCCCCCCCTTTCTTCTTCCTTCTCTCTTCTCCATGCCATTCCTTCTCTTCTCTTCTCTTCTCTTCTCTTCTCTTCTCTTCTCTTCTCTTCTCTTCTCTTCTCTTCTCTTCTCTTCTCTTCCCTCCCTCCCTCCCTTTCTTCTTCTTTTCTCTCTTCTTCCTTCCTTCTCTCTTCTCCATGCCATTCCTTCTCTTCTCTTCTCTTCTCTTCTCTTCTCTTCTCTTCTCTTCTCTTCTCTTCTCTTCTCTTCTCTTCTCTTCTCTTCTCCTCTCCTCTCCTCTCCTCTCCTCTCCTCTCCTCTCCTCTCCTCTCTTTCCCTCCCTCCCTTTCTTCTTCTTTTCTGTCTCCTTACTTCTCTCCCTTTCTTCTCCTTCTCCTTCTCTTCTCTTCATTTCCTTCCTTCCTTCCCTTTCTTCTTCTCTTCTCTTCTCTCTCCTTCCTTCCTTCTCTCTTCTCCATGCCATTCCTTCTCTTCTCTTCTCTTCTCTTCTCTTCTCTTCTCTTCTCTTCCCCTCCCCCTCCCCTTCCCCTTCTCCTCCTCCCCCTTCCCCTCCCACTCTCCTTCCCCTTAATTGCCCCCACTTTCTTTCCAGAGCTACAGCATGGATCTGCAAATTTTCTACCACTAATACCCTTTTGACTGTTCAACAACAATTGGTGGCAAAGAGAGAGAGAGAGAGAGAGAGAGAGGAGGGGGGAAACAGAAGTTTGGGGAGAAACCTGGGCTTTACCTCTACAGCTGCATCTAATTGGTTAAGTGGCTTCTGTGGTTGTGGCTGATCAGACCAGTGTAAACCATGTGGGGGCCACCAGAGAGTCAACCTCTGGCTTGGAGTAAACTCAAGATTCTCAGGATACCTAGAAGTTCTCAGGATACACGGAGGTCTCCCCGGAGTCCCCTTTGTTTTTGGTTTCCAACCCAATTGGGTTGGAACTGTTGACGTTAGGCTTTCTTCCTCCTTCAGCAAGAAGTCCTGGTGGCATCTGAAACTCTCCGTCCTCCTTGCTTCAGCTGGAGCAAGGCATGGCAAGCCAGGACCCTGTCTATTGCCAGGGACTCACTCAGCTTGTCTTGAAATATTAACTCAAATCAGATGAAAAGGCTGGACAGTAACTCGTTCCATCTGCTGTGTCTTGCTGAATTTGCAAAAGCTGGAGGAGGAGGAGGAGGAGAAGGAGGAGAAATGTTGTCAAGGGCACTCCACTTCCTGCTTGGCCGCAGTGCCTGTCTCCCTTTCTCTCTCTCCCTCTTCCCTTTGGAGTACACCAGAGGTTTCCTTTGGAGATACCGCTCTGGAGATGTGACATATTTAGACAGCTTTCCTAGAGCATGACGCTTGTTCAAGTGAGTGGCCCTTACTCAGAAGATGCACCCCTTGGACCGGTGCCCATATCTGTTTGTTTAGGAGTAGGATGAAGGGAAGATAATGTTTTCAATTGAATACCAGTTTTCCCTAAAAATAAGACCTTGTCTTACATTTTTTTGAACCCCGAAATAAGCGCTTGGCCTTATTTTCGGGGAGGTCATATTACTTTGGGGCACATGGAGCAAGATTGTTTATTGTTTATTGTTTATTGATTCGATTTATATGCCACTCTTCTCCGGAGACTCAGGGCAGCTTACAATGCATTAAGCAATAGCCTTCATACTTTTGTATATACCTGCTTAGTAGGGCTTTCGCCCCCCCCCCCCAAGCGGTGTTCTTTTATATACAAAGTCAGCTTATTGCCCCCACAATCCGGGTCCTCATTTTACTTACCTCGGAAGGATGGAAGGCTGAGTCAACCTTGAACCTGGTGAGATTCAAACTTGAAGTAGTTGCAGGCAGCTATTTAACAGCGCTTTAGTCCACTGCTCCACCAGGCTCCTTCAAGATGGGGCACCTCTTGCCATCTTACCTGATTTTCAGCTCTGTCCCCCTAACGCTAACCAGAGGAAATGGCTGGGACTAGCTGCGCATGTGTTTAAATATTTTCAGAGAGGGCTTATTTTCAGGAGAGGGTTTATTTTCAGGGAGGGCTTATTTTCAGGAGAGGGTTTATTTTCAGGGAGGGCTTATTTTCGGGGAAGATCTTATTTTCGGGGAAACATGGTACCACTCTTGGAAAAAAATAACAACGACAACACAGAGGGTATTGTACAATATTTTAAGCCCTGGTATGATGCATATCCATACCGACCAATGTTCACATGCGTAACACTAATCCATAAATCAGCATGTACAAATCATGGCTGAAGAATTTTCAGAGCCCAGCCTGAAAAGAATGATTCTACCAGCCATGGTCAAAGCAAACAATGGCTTTGAAGTCCCAAAGGTGTTTTTTTCAGGAGGCAATTGGACTGTCTTGGTTTTTTTCTTTGAAGATGTTTTGCTTCTCATCCGAGAAGCTTCCTCAGCTCTGACAGGATAGTGGGGAATGGAAGGATCCTGTCACAGCTAAAGAAGCTTCTCGGATGAGGAGCAAAACATCTTCAAAGAAAAAAACCAAGACAGTCCAATTGCCTCCTAAAAAAAAAAGCACTTTTTGGGACAACCATAACATGGATGACTGAGAACCTCTACAGACTCATGGCTTTGAAGCCAACTGGGCAGAGGACAAGGTGGCCTTTGGCTGAGCCAATCCTTGAGGTGGCCCTCAGCTTCAGCTGCACTGAAAAGAGGTCTAAGATCTCAAACTTGTTTCCATTATTTGGGGTGCTTCCAAAGGATATTGAATTTCAAAATTCCTTTGCATACCAGCTTCGGGGTGATATAGAAGTTCTTATAAATCCTGTCCACATTGCACCTATCACCATTGTGCATTTTTTAAGGATAAATAACTCCCATTCTTCCCAGCTAATCAACCACCTCCACCTACGTTTAGTTGTACAAAATTAATTATACTAGTCAATTGTCCAATAATCTAAATTCACTAGGCAATTCATTCTGAAGAAATGCGCCTTATTCTAGCCATGCTCTAATCTTGTTTTTGCCACCAATCCTGGTTGTGGAACAGTCCGAAAAAGCACCCCGTTCCTTTCATCCTCTAAAATCCCTCTTGAACCCTGGACTTGTGTTGTGTTTTTGGTGTGTTATTTGTTGTAACTTTCTTTGGTGATGTACATCCAGGGTGAGGAAGGGATGGCAGGCATTCCTGGAGAAATTGGTTTCCAAGGGGACAAGGTAAATTCAATTATTTTCTTCCCTCCCTCTCCCTCTCTCTCCCTCTCTCTCTCATTTTCTCTCTCTCATTCTCTCTCTCTCTCTCTCTCTCTCTCTCTCTCTCTGTCTCTTTCTCTTTCTCTCTCCCTTTCCCCTTCTCTCTCTCTCTCTCTCATTCTTTCACATTTTCTGTCTCTCTTTTTCTCTCCATCTGTCCCGCTCTCTCTCTTTCCCCCCCCCCTCTCTCTCTCCCTTTCCCCTTCTCTCTCTCTATCTTTCTCCAGCTCTGTATTTCTTTCTCTCTCTTTCTGTCTCCCTTTCCCCTTCTCTCTTTCTCTCTTTCTTTCTCTCTCCCTTTCCCCTTCTCTCTCTCTCTCTCTCTCTCTCTCTGTCTCTTTCTCTTTCTCTCTCCCTTTCCCTTTCTCTCTCTCCCTTTCTCTCTCTCTCCCTTTCCCCTTCTCTGTCTCTCTTTCTTTCTCTCTCCCTTTCCCCTTCTCTCTCTCTCTCTCTCTCTCTCATTCTTTCACATTTTCTGTCTCTCTTTTTCTCTCCATCTCTGTCCCGCTCTCTCTCTTTTCCCTCTCTCTCTCTCTCTCTCCCTTTCCCCTTCTCTCTCTCTATCTTTCTCCAGCTCTGTATTTCTTTCTCTCTCTTTCTGTCTCCCTTTCCCCTTCTCTCTCTCTCTCTCTCTCTCTCTCTCTCTCTCTTTCTCCCGCTCTGTCTTTCTCTTTCTCTGTGTGTATCTCTCTCTATATATATCGATGAAGACTTGATTTTATCTTGAATGAATAAAAATGATTTAGGATCTCCTGGCGGGAAAGCAAAATTTGCAACATTAATGAGTTGGCTCTGTGCGCAGACAATATCAAAGGTTCAATTTTGGCAATCGACACAGTTAGCCTAGTCAAGATGTGGAACAATTTAACTTGGGAGCAATCAGTCACTTGATGGAGAGGAATCAATGGAAGATTGAAAAGCAGACCGAAGGCTACAAGGTGGGGGTGAGGTTAAATCAGAAGGCCTTTCACCCATTTTAATTTAGAAAAGTGTTCAACGAACACTAGAATTCTAGTTTGGTTCCAGTTGTCCTTTTCAAAAAGTAGGAATCCCTACTGCCAATTTCTCTGTCTGGATGCCCAATCCGTAACGATGGTGACGGGTGGTTTCGGAGAACCGGTAGCAAAAATCCCTTTGCCCCCCCTTCCCCATGCCCAGCTTAGCCGCAGGATCATCAGAGGCTTTTTTTTTAACTTTTAAAAGCATTTTTTCTACAACCTCTTCAGACGAAAAAATGCTTTTAAAAGTGAAAAAAAAAGCCTCTGATGATCACGCAGCTCAGTTGGGATCCTCACAGGCTTTTCAAAGCATTTTTTTCTGCAAACTCTTGGCCGAAGTGGTGGTAAAAAAAAATGCTTTGAAAAGTCTCTGACGAACCCAGCTGAGTTGCCTGATCGCCAGAGAGGCTTTTCAAAGCATTAGAAAAAATGCTTTGAAAAGGTTTTTTTTTAAAAAAAAGTTGGCCATGCCCACCCAGCCACATTACCCCCCCCCCAAGCCCCTCCCCCAAGCCATGCCTACAGAACTGGTAGTAACAAATTTTATATTTCACCCCTGCTCCAGTGATGAAGCACCCACAACTTCTAGTGGCAAGCTGTTCCACTGGCTAATTGTCCTCACTGTTAGGAAGTTTCTCCTTAATTCCAAGTTGCCTCTCTTCTTGATGAGTTTCCATCTGTCGCTTCTTGTTTTGCCTTCTGGTGCTTTGGAGAATAACTTGACTCCCTCTTCTTTGTGGGAGCCCCTCAAACACTGGAAGACTGCTATCATGTCTCCCCCCTAGTCCTTCTTTTCTCTAGACTGGCCAAACCCAATTCCTACAACTGGTTTTTGTGTGTGTGTGTGTGTGTATGTATGAATTTAGAGAAATTTGGCCTTCGCTATCCATGAGCCCCAAATGAACAATCCTTTTGTCTCAAAAAGGGGTAACATTGGAATAATAACAGAATAACAGAGTCGGAAGGGACCTTAGAGGTCTTCTAGTCCAGCCCCCTGCTCAAACAGGAGATCCTATACCATTTTGGACAAATGGCTGTCCAGTCTCTTCTTAAAAACCTCCAGTGATGGAGCACCCACAACTTCTGGTGGCCAGCTGTTCCACTGGTTAATGGTCTTCACTCTTTAGGAAGTTTCTCCGTAATTCCAGGTTGCTTCTCTCCTTGATTAGTTTCCATCCCTTGTTTCTTGTTTTGCCTTCTGGTGCTTTGGAGAATAGCTTGACTCCCTCTTCTTTGTGGGAGACCCTCAAATACCGGAACACTGCTATCGTGTCTCCCCTAGTCCTTCTTTTCATTAAATTAGGAGTCTCAAATTCTGAGATGACTCCTTCATTTTTGATAAAAGATCTCTGGGTGGGGTTTTGATGAGTTTGGATCCTAATTTACAAGATTTACTCAGGGTAAGATTGACTGAATTGGAGACTAAAAGAAGCACCTTGGTGACAAAGCTTAACATCCCATTCTTAGAGATCAGGGGTGGGCAAATATGGCCCCTTTATGACCTGTGGACTTCAACTCCCAGAATTCGTGAGACAGCTTGGCTGTCTCAGGAATTCTGGGAGTTGAAGTCCACAGGTTGTAAAAGGGCCACACCCCTGTTATAGATGGTAGTTGCCTCTACAGTAGTCCTTGACTTACAACAGCTTCGGTAGCCACGACAGCCCTGAAAAAAATGACTTAACGACCGTTTATCACATTAACCCCATGGTCACAAGATCAAAATTCAGACAATTTGGCAACTGACTCACATTTGTGACCGTTGCAGTGTCCGGGGGCGATCTTCTGACAAGCCAAGTCGATGGGAAAACCAGTTTCACTTAACAACCTCATTTAACACCTGCAGTGATTTCCCTTTACGCTCTGTGACCAGAAAGTTATTTTACCTCATAAATTTTACCTCACAAAATGGGGTAAAATTCACCGAACGAATGTTTCACTGAGCGACAAAAAATTTGGGGGTCCACTGTGGTCGTACATCAAGGACTACCTGTAATTCCCTGACAGTAAATTTTCCAGGGTCAAAAGATATCTTTTCCAGAATCTTCTACCGGACAGAATTCGTACTGTTTTTTTTCCTTACATTTATTTATTACTTCATATAATGCTCATTAAATCTTTATTCCATTATTACCTTATCTCTAATCTTAAAAATATAACAATTTATCATTTAAACATAGTTCTTAATTCAAATAATGCTACATAATACAATTTCCCAATTATTTCCCTAAATTCTATCTATTTAACCATACATTTATATAAACACCAATTAGGTAATTCTTGTTTGTGAATCATAATATGTATTGTTTCAATTTTCTTTTCTTTTTTGCTTGAGTAGAAAATGTTCAAATTATTAGAATTGTTGTAAGTATTGAAACAATACCCCAATTATTATAGCCATCAATTTTCTCAAATAATACCATCTAATATCTTAATAGGAGAAGTGTCCCCTTAATAGATTTAATTGCTGTTGTCCTTTTGCCTTCCCTTCGTTAACAAATTCTATTTATTTTGAAACTGCATGTGCTAGTAAATTCTCCAGGGTCGAAAGATATCTTTTCCAGAATCTTCTACCAGACAGAATTCGAACTGTTGTGCTGCTGAGTGCCAACTTTGCTGAGCACATAACTTCATGGAAGTGATGCTTGACTAGATAATCCCTAGACAATCCCATGCTTGTTAAGAGTAGATCGGAACCAAGTTAATTTCTTGGACTAGCTCTTTCTTAGGTAGCTCTATCCATTCTGACAATTTCTGCTCCCTGTTTCAGGGTAACCATGGATTGCCCGGGATACCAGGTTTACGAGGAAAACCAGGTCCGATGGTAAGTAATTGCTTCAGTTCCCTGCATGAAATTAGTTGCATTGGTTAGAGCGAGGAGAACATCATTGTGGTCCTTCAGATCTTACTTGGATGCAATTCCTATCAACCATCATTATGGCCATTGGTGAGGGAAGTTGTAATTGAACCCCAGAAGCCAAAAATCGGTTGTCCTCTTGAATCTCCATGAAAATCTTTCATAGAACATTTGAAGGACCACATGGCTTGAAAGATCTTGTGAGGACTGGATTCCAAATTCCCATTGGGCCACCGAGTTTCTAGGGTAAACCTTGGATGGTTGTGAGAATTAAAAGAGAAGCCAAGAGAGAAGAATTGGAGAAGGTGGTCAGATCCATGAGGAAAAAGAGTGTATAAGTGCAATCAGGTTCGTTAGCAAACATGTTGCAACATATCTTGGGGGGGGGGGGGGGATGGAAATAAATTCTGGCTGATATCCATAATTGTTTTGTGGAAAACAAAAAGACTTTGGAAGTTCTTGAAGTAGCAGTTAAGACGGTAGACCAGGAATGGGATAGCCCATGTTCAAGTCCACTGAACCTCATGGATGCTCCTATGGTGATATTGGGTTAATCATTAATCCCACAGGATGTTATAGTAGAGAAAACTGAATAGGGAGTGGTGTGTTGGTTGCTTTGGTCGTTGGAGAAGATACAGAATGGAAATCAGATGAATGAATGAATGAATGAATGAATGAATGAATGAATGAATGATCAATCAATCAATCAATCAATGGATCAATGAATGAATCAATGAATGAATCAATTAATGAATGAATCAATGAATGAACCAACATGGCCAATGGAAAAAGTAGGTGGTTAGCAATATCTGGAGATATTATCTTCTATATTCCTCTCTAGCTAGATTAGGCCACCCTCAATGGTCACCTCATGTGTTTGTTTCCTGCAGGGAAGAGTTGGTGAAAAAGGTCCAGCTGGAATTCCGGGTCCACCTGGCCCAGAGGTAGGTTCTGTCTCCAATTTGCCTTCTTCCTTTAAGGATCTGTATTGAGATGCGCAAATATTTTTTTTAAGGCTGAAATATTCTTAATTCTGAATATGCACATTGAAAAGGAGCCTCTTGAAGGGTGCTGAAATTAGGATGTTTTGAAATCTTTACACCCCATTCTTCTTCATCCTCTCAAACGTGAAATATTTCTGCTTTACCTCTTAAACAGAAGAGAAATCTATCTATTTATCTGTCTATCTATCTATCTATCTATCTATCTATCTATCTATCTATCTATCTATCTATCATCTATCTATCCATCCATCCATCCATCCATCCATCCCTGTCTTTGTCTGTCTGTCTGTCTGTCTGTCTGTCTGTCTGTCTGTCTCTCTCTCTCTCTCTCTCTCTCTCTATCTATCTATCTATTATCAATCTATCATCTATTTATCCATCCATCCATCCATCAATCCATCCCTGCCTCTCTTTCTCTCTTTCTCTCTGTCTGTCTGACTCTCTCTCTCATCTATCTATCTATCCATCCATCCATCCCTGTCTTTGTCTGTCTGTCTATCTATCTATCTATCTATCTATCTATCTATCTATCTATCTATCTATCTATCTATCTTCTATCTATCTCAATCTATCATCTATTTATCTATTATCAATCTATCATCTATCTATCTATCCATCCATCCATCCATCCATCCATCCATCATCCATCCCTGGCTCTCTTTGTCTCTTTCTGTCTGTCTGTCTGTCTGTCTGTCTGTCTGTCTGTCTGTCTGTCTGTCTGTCTGTCTGTCTGTCTGTCTGTCTATCTATCTATCTATCTATCTATCTATCTATCTATCTATCTATCTATCTATCTATCTATCTATCTATCATCTTTCTAGAACTCTTAAGTTACCTGTAGAGTCCATTTTGGTTCGCTGAGCAAACTTTTTCAGCAACTCCTTACTCGCCACTCTTCGAAGCAGAGACTCAGTACCACGAATGCATGTCTGGGTCCAGACAAACCAAGGTGGAAATAAATTATGGGATGGTTGGAACTCTTCCCAGATTGGCCTTTAACCCATCATGCTAATTGCGTACAATTCCTTCACTTTGGCAATTTAGCAGCTCATGCTAATCCAGCCAGCTCTGGCTTTTTCAGCAAAATATGACGAAAACCATGGCTTATTGCAGTAGATCAATCCAGCCAATTCACGACCCAGCGGTGACTTCCCGAGAGGGCTTCGTAGGGTTGCGTCACGGCTAATTTCTTCACTTGTAAAATATCTAAAATGTCCTAAAATCCAGTCTAGGTCAATTGCTGGCAGTACCTCCGAGCAGAGGTTGGGAAAAAACCCAACAGAGAATTAACAATATCTGAGATAGATGGTCAAACGATCCAACTCAACAGAGAGCTCTTTCCAAGAATAACGTGTTGCGAGTACCGAATTCCAGCCGAAGGAAGCCAGGGCTATTTAAACACTTGGACCCTGTCAACGACGGTTAACGTAACATCCTATAAACTTGGCAAGAAAGGTGAGAGAGAAGAATAGGAGAAAGAATTGGTTGGACTCCATCAGTCATGCATAAAAAAAATAAAATAAAAATATATATATTTTTTAAAAAATATCATTTGCTTTCTAGTCAAAATAAGAGTTTGAAGAACTCGTGATGAGATCCTGGAAAGAGCCTCAGTGAATGAACGATAACTTTTGGCACGCCGTTTTTAGCGGTTCGCTTCGTTTCTGCTTATTCTGTCTAATAACTGTGAAAGATCGGGATGAAGTTAAATAAAAAGCTAGTTTAAAAAATAAAACCAAACCCACCATTCCTCTTTTTTCTGATAAACTCTCCCCCCTCCTCCATTTGTTTGGTTTTTCCCCTCTGGGGATCATTCCGTTAATCTGGGAGTTTTCTATTTTGTTGGCTAGATACTGATAAGCTTTAAGAGATAAGGAGCAGTCCTGTGGTTTAACGGATTAACCGTTAATCCGTTAAACCACAGGACAAGGTCCGTGGAAGGGACCTTGTAGGTCATCTAATCCAACCCCCCACCCAAGCAGGAGACCCTACCTCATTTCGGACAGATGGCAGTCCAGTCTCTTCTTGAAAGCCTCCAGGGATGAAGCTCCCACAACATCTGAAGGTAACTTCAAGGCAAGTTTATGTTTTAGGTCTTAAGACAGACCTAAAGAGGCAACCTGGGAAATATGGATTAAGAAGGACATCAAGATATGAGGATAAGTGCCTAAACAGTCAACAGAGGTTTAGTTTTACCTTCACAAGCTCAAATGGGAATCGTTCGTGAAAGATACGATTGATCTGAGCGCCACCGGAGAGTTCATAGGTATCGATCTGATTTCCAGAACCTTCGATGTGTTTCTCAAAATCCACAGCAAATTTCTGGACCATCCTGGAGGAGGAGGAGGAGGAGAGAGATGCTATGGTGGAAATATCTGCTCTAGCTTCCACTTGGTTTCCAAGAACATTGAAGGACCTTCACAGATTGACAGAGTTGAAAGGGACCTTGTAGATCATCCACCCCAACCTCTTGCCCAGGCAGGAAACCCTACACCATTTCTGACAGAGGGCAGTCCAGTCTCTTCTTGAAAGCCTCCAAGGATGACGCTCCCACAACGTCTGAAGGCAACTTCTGTTCCATGGGTTGATTGTTCTCGCTGTCAGGAAAATTCTCCTTACTTCTAGGCTGAATCAATCAATCGGAATAGAGCTGGAAGGGACCTTGTAGGTCATCTAGTCCACCCCCCTCCCAAGCAGACCTTGCCTACACCATTTCTGACAGATAGCAGTCTCTTCTTTTGGATTTGACTATATAAGCCCAACATTTTTATTCATGGTGTAACAAAAGAGAACATTTGCTGGACGGAGCACATACTACAAAGTTTGCCTATGTCTGGTTTAAAGTATAGAAGGTGGTTCTCAGCTTACAACAGTTCATTTAGTGACCATTCCAAGCTACCACGGCACTGGAAAAAGTGACTTACGACCATTTTTCACACTTACAACCATTGCAGCATGGAATCTAAATCTAAATTCAGGTGCTTGGCAACTGGTTCCTATTTATGACGATCGCAGTGTCCCAGGAGGGGCGGGAGGGGGTCACACGATCCCCTTTTGCGACCATCTGGCAAGCAAAATCAACGGGGAAGCCGGATTCATTTAACAACCGTGTCACTAACTGAACCACTGCAGCACCGGTGGCAAGAAAGGCGGTAAAATGGGGCAGACAGAAATTGTGGGTCAATTGTGGTCATAACCTGAGGACTGCCTGCACGTCCTGTTGCTTTTTTAGTTTTGTTTGCAAATGATTTCTGTTCGTCGAATTCTTGGCCAGTATAGTTTCTGGCACCATTGTAAGGCCAGCATAGTGATTGATTGTCACAACTATATGGTTGCTAAGAGTTGACAATGATTTGATGACATTATTAAGAAATTATGTAATGTAAATGCTAGGAATTAGAGGCTCAGGACCTCTGAAGGTGGCTGTTGTGGTCCGTCAGCGGCCTGCGTTGCTGGCCGTGGAGTCGGACAGTGAGGAGACTGGGAAGGACCATGGGCCAGTCCTGGAGTCTGGGGAAGGCCCAGACGAGGGTTCTGCATCGGAGGCAGAGATGGGACCAAGGCCATCTGGGAGTGATGTGCGGACTCCGGAGCCTCCAGAGTCGAACATCAGAGAGACAGAGGACCAGGAGGAACCTGTTCCTAGTGCACGCATGAGCTGCAGAAGGCACGAACAGTTAAAACAAAAGGGACAACTCAGGAGTAAGGCCTGGAGATGATTAGCCCCTCCCATAAGGCTTAAAAGAGGAGCAAAGGCTCATGGGCCCTTTGCAGGAAAGCAACGTTGTTAATTCTGTTTCCAGTCGGCATCTCTGTTTGATTCTGGACTCCGTGTGGCTTTGCCAAGTAGGTCTTTGGCAGTGTTTCAAGGGAGATAAAGGTTGGTGATTATCTCGAAGGACTTCTCACAACTAATTGGGACTCAGCTGTGAATGAATGTAATTCATCGCTGTTGCAATAAAAGAAGTTTTTGGGACTATTCATTTGTTTTAATGACGCAGTAAGCCTAGGTCACAACAGGTGGCCATTTGGAGATGGCTATAAAAACTCTGGAACCTGGATTTGATCAATGGTCTGAAGAAAGTTCTCTACTGGACAATTAAATTAAGGAACTATCAAGCTAGACATGGTGGTTTTATGGCTTCCTAAATTATGGAGCCTTGCACTGGTCAAGTTGTTGAGAACATAAATCAAGGGGGCTTCCAACTTTTTCCAGCCATGGAAGCTGTTAGTTAAGAAAGAATAATTCTTGGAGCCCCCCGATCAAGAAGCAAAGCTCAAGCGATAGAAAATTAGCAAACTCTGTCGTGATCCATCAGCTTCTCGCAGAATCTGAGATTCAGCAGAACGTGGCTTTGGAAAAAAACCTGACTTTGGAAGGAAGAGCAAAGGAAGAGAGCAAAGACTAGGGATATGAGTTGCATGTCCTCTTCAGATATTTCTCTCTCTGGACACAGTGAGAACATATCTGCTGAACAAAGCTCCATATTCACGACAGGAAGGGCATCCGGCCATTAAAACACTCTTCAGTTGCCCATACTCTGCCCCGCAAGGGATTATGGGGTCATTAAATGATTATGATGATGAGTTGGGTGTCCTCTTAGAGCTTTAGGAGAAGAGAGATGGTCCAAGTCAGCCCAGCTTCTCCAATTAGAATAAAATAACAGAGTTGGAAGGGATCTTGGAGGTCTTCTAATCCAACCCCCTGCTTAGACAGGAAATGCTACACCACTTCAGACAATGGTTATCAAATAGGAGCCTGGATAGCTCAGCAGACTAATGCATTGTAATTAACTCCAGCTGTCTGCAATTACTGTAAATTCGAATCTCACCAAGGTTGACTTGAATCTCACCAAGGTTGACTCAGCCTTCCATCCTTTCTAAGGTAGGTCAATTGAGGATCCAGTTTGTGGGGGCAATAAGCTGACTTTGTATAAAATATACAAAAGTATGAAGGCTATTGCTTAACGCATTGGAAGCCGCCCTGAGTCTCCGGAGAAGGGCAGCATATAAATCAAATTTTAAAAAAAATCTTCTTAAAAACTTCCAGTGTTGGAGCATTTACAACTTCTGGAGGCCAATTGTTCCATGATTGATTGTTCTCACTGTCAAGAAATTTCTCCTTAGTTCTAGGTTGCTTCTCTCTTTGATGAGTTTCCACCCATTGCTTCTTGTCCTGCCCTCAGGTGCTTTGGAGAATAGCTTGACTCCCTCTTCTTTGGGGCAACCCCTGAGATATTGGAAGACTGCTATCATGTCTCCCCTAGTCCTTTTTTTCATTAAACTAGCCATGCCCAATTCCTGCAACCGTTCTTCATATGTTGTAGCCTCCAGTCTCCTAATCCTCTTGGTTGCTCTTCTCTGCACTCTTTCTAGAGTCTCCACATCTTTTTTACATCGTAGCGATCAAAACTGGATGCAACATTCCAAGTGTGGCCTTACCAAGGCATTATAAAGTGGTATTAACACTTCCTGTGATCTTGATTCTATCCCTCTGTTGATGCAGCCCAGAACTGTGTTGGCTTTTTTGGCAGCTGCCGTACACGGCTGGCTCATAGTTAAGCAATTGTCCACTAGGACTCCAAGATCCCTCTCAGAGTCACCACTATTGAACGAGGTACCACCTATACTGTACCTGTGCATTTTGTTTTCCTTGCCTAAATGTAGAACCTTCCTTTTATCACCCTTGAATTTCATTTTCTTAGTTCACGCCCAATGTTCAAGTCTGTCAAGATCCTTCTGTATCTTAAGCCTATCTTCCGGAGTGTTGGCTATTCCTGCCAGCTTGGTGTCACCTGCAAATTTGATGAATTCCCCATCTATCCTCTCATCCAAATCATTGATGTTAAAGAGTACTGGGCCTAAAACAAAGCTCTGGGGTACCCCACTCCATACCTTACTCCATGTAGATGGAGTTCCATTGAGGACTACCCATTGAGTGTGATAGGTTCCTAAAGAAAGTTTGCATGTCTAGTTTGGGAGATTGTTGAAGATGTTGGTCCCAAAAGTGATTTTTTTTCCCCAAGAGGCCATTGGACATTGTTGTTATTCTTTGAAGACGTTTTGCTTCTCATCCAAGAAGCTTCTTCAGCTCCACAGACACGTTGAAGGCATGTTCTTCACTCTTCTTCACTCATCTCCTCCCTCAGATGGACATTGTTGTTATTCTTTGAAGATGTTTCGCTTCTCACCCAAGAAGCTTCTTCAGCTCCACAGACACATTGAAGGCATGTTCTTCACTCTTCTTCAGTCATCTCCTCCCTTAGATGTCTGGTATTGAACATTGTTGTTATTCTTTGAAGACATTTCGCTTCTCATCCAAGAAGCAACTTCAGCTCTACAGAGACATTGAAGGCATGTTCTTCACTCTTCTTCACTCATCTCCTCCCTCAGACGTGTGATATTGGACATTGTTGTTATTCTTTGAAGATGTTTCGCTTCTCACCCAAGAAGCTTCTTCAGCTCCACAGACACATTGAAGGCATGTTCTTCACTCTTCTTCAGTCATCTCCTCCCTCAGATGTCTGATATTGGACATTGTTGTTATTCTTTGAAGATGTTTCGCTTCTCACCCAAGAAGCTTCTTCAGCTCCACAGACACGTTGAAGGCATGTTCTTCACTCTTCTTCACTCATCTCCTCCCTCAGACGTGTGATATTGGACATTGTTGTTATTCTTTGAAGATGTTTCGCTTCTCACCCAAGAAGCTTCTTCAGCTCCACAGACACATTGAAGGCATGTTCTTCACTCTTCTTCAGTCATCTCCTCCCTTAGATGTCTGGTATTGAACATTGTTGTTATTCTTTGAAGACATTTCGCTTCTCATCCAAGAAGCAACTTCAGCTCCACAGACACGTTGAAGGCATGTTCTTCACTCTTCTTCAGTCATCTCCTCCCTTAGATGTCTGGTATTGAACATTGTTGTTATTCTTTGAAGACATTTCGCTTCTCATCCAAGAAGCAACTTCAGCTCCACAGAGACATTGAAGGCATGTTCTTCACTCTTCTTCACTCATCTCCTCCCTCAGACGTGTGATATTGGACATTGTTGTTATTCTTTGAAGATGTTTCGCTTCTCACCCAAGAAGCTTCTTCAGCTCCACAGACACGTTGAAGGCATGTTCTTCACTCTTCTTCAGTCATCTCCTCCCTTAGATGTCTGGTATTGAACATTGTTGTTATTCTTTGAAGACATTTCGCTTCTCATCCAAGAAGCAACTTCAGTTCCACAGACACGTTGAAGGCATGTTCTTCACTCTTCTTCACTCATCTCCTCCCTCAGTCATCTGGTATTTTACAAAGGCCTGGGACCGCTCTTGGTTGGATTGCCTTCACTTAGTCATCTTTCTTTCTTGTTAACCTTGGAGTGGACTGTGCCTCCCTTTGTTTCTTGAGCTGAATGGATTGTGGGCGGAAAAAATATATATGGGTAGGCGTTCCAAAGTCATGTGGTTTACTTAGCAGCATGTCGTCACCTTTCCCTTCCTTCACGCCAAGCCTGCTTCTCCCTTCTGTCAGGCTTGCTGAGTCCTGATTTATAACCCTGGGAAAAAAGGCGGGGAAGCGGCCGCCTCAGAATTCGTGGAGAACCACACACTGGGCTAAGGCGCAACATTTACTGACCCCATGGAGAACCTTAGTTGGAGGGCCAAGACAAATTGTAATCCACAGCACTTCATTTCCCCTGCAATGATCTTTTCCCAGTTTTTTTCCCCTTTAGCTTTCCCTTCCCTGTCGGTTCACATCGCAGTGAAACCAAAGCGATGAACAGTCGGTATCTGGGTGCCACTTTTGCTTTTCCAGATCTCTTTTTCTGCTTCTCTGGGACCATCTGCCCCCAAGGTGGTCCTTCAGATCTTCCAACAGTGCTAAAACAATTGACTCCATCAACCTTGCTTTTGGTTGTCCTCTTCTTCTCTTTCCTCCTTCTCTCCTTTCAGAGAAAAAGTCCATAATGCCGGGGGGGGGGTGGCTTTAAAAATTTGAGCAAGGGGTTCTCTGCCTGGTTGCTGGGTGGGCGTGGCCATAGTGGGCGTGACTAGTTGGTCTCCTGCACCACAGTGGGGGGAGAGGGTGTTTTTGCCATCCCTGGGCTCCAGAGGCTTTCCCAGGCCTCCCCAGGCTCCGGAGGCTGGAAACAGCATCCCCAGGCTCCGGTGGCTGAAAACAGCATCCCCAGGCTCCAGAGGCTGGAAACAGCATCCCCAGGCTCCGGAGGCTGGAAACAGCATCCCCAGGCTCCGGAGGCTGGGAACAGCATCCCCAGGCTCTGGAGGTTGGAAAGAGGCCCATTTCTGGCCTTCCTGAACTTCCGGTAGGCCTGTCTTTTGCCCTCCCTGAGCCTCCACGCATGCCCTGCAGTTACCTACATCCAAAACGGGCTGCATGGGGACTCTTGGGTGGGGAGGGTCGGAGTGGGAAGGGCCAGCCAGGAGTGGGATTTGGGGATTCTCCGAACTGCACAGAATCTTAGCTAGAGGTTCTCCTGAACCCCTGCGAACCAACAGCAGCCCACCCCTGATAATGCCTTTCCCAGGGCAAAAAGGCACTATAGACTCCTCCAAAGAACTGGGACTTCTTCACGTTATCTATCCAGACTAAGAACCTCAAAAGATCTTGTCTATCGTAAGTAGCAAACAAAGCAGAGGAGACAACAGCACGTCTCAGCCGGTCTAGGCCAGATCTGGTAGGAACAAAGGGAGACAGGACATGCACTCAACCATGGCAAAACTCTGCTTTAATCCCCACAAACAGGCTGGAGCCTCAGAACACGGCAAGTAGGTAACCAGTTCCTTGTAAAGTCAGTGCTGGGAGTATCCACCTCCCAGTGCCTTTTCAAGTCTTTGCGCCCCACCTGTCTGTCTGGCTTCCCACTTCCACTGGTAACCACTATCCAGCACCTCTCGCCGTTGGGGCAGCGTATGTCCGGCTGCTGCGGTACCCACCAGGACTGACACCCATCTGGCGGCAAAGTCCTTGTCACTTTCTGGAATGGCCCAGCAGGTGGCGTGTGGCCGCTGCGGAAGGCCACCAAGACCAATCAGCTGGGTGGCGAAGGTCCGGCGGGGAATGCCGCAGTCGTTCGGCGGTGTCTGATGTGGGGCCGCCACGAATGAGCTGCTTCCTTGCTTGTCGCTCCTGCTGCATCCACCCCGGGCTGGGCTCGACAGGCAGCTCACCTCTACCAGGGGTCTTCCTGGAAGACAGGAGACAGAGGCATTAGATAAGGCACTATGACATGCATCTCTCATCCCCCACCTGGTTTGTTGGGATACCGTTGGTGGAACTGCTGCAGCAATCGGGCAGCCCATACATCTCGCTCTGCTAGGGCTCAATATCATGTTTCCTATGACGTTTGGTTGACCAAGAGCTGGACAGCTCCTGAGACAGAAGATAGTCTTTTTCAAAGTTGGATGTGGGACTTCTGTAGCTCTGAATGGGGTTGTCCCAGGGATTCTCAGTCATCCAGGTCATGGTTCTCCCAAAGGTGCTTTTTTCAGAGGCAATTGGACTTTCTTATTTTTTCCTTTTGAAGACATTTTGCTTCTCATCCAAGAAGCTTCTTCAACTCTGACAGGATAGTGAGGAATGGAAGGATTGATATTCCTTGCAGACAGCTGGACTTTTGCATCCTTTTGGAGGGTCGTTGAAACACTTAGAGGTTTATCTGTGTCCTCAGGGTCACCCGAGTAGTGCAAATGGTTCCTGTAGTCCCAGACTGGTCACTTTCCCCCATCGTTAGGGCACAGTGGAAGATGAGATTCAAGGAACAGGAAGTAACTGAGTTAAACTCTCCACATCTGCATTCCCCCTTTGACACTTGAATCAGCAATTTTAAAATCTGCTTGAGCAAGATGTTGGAAACAGGTTTATGCTTTACGCGAGGAGCCAAATCGTTCCGGCTCAGATTCGGCTCCGAGAGTTGAATATGGTGCTAATTAAACCTTGGTCCTTTGACCAACATAAAGTAACCATCCAAGTTAGACGTTCGGTGGGCCCCTGAAACTTTGCAGGCCCCCTTTCTCTCTCTCTCTCTCTCCCCAAAGAGATGACGCCGGACTCCTGCCTTCTCGCTTATTGTCCTCTCCGTTTGATGTTCTCCAGGGCTTCCCAGGAAGCATCGGCCCTCCAGGAGAAAACGGCCCCGAAGGTATTAAGGTGAGGGGTGCTGCAAATGGAACGGCTTTGGGTTGGTTTGGCCGTTTGCAAAGGAAAGAGGTAAAGGGAACTGCAAGGGGAGGGACAGAGAGAACCCCGGAGATCTCCGGAGAGTGTTTCAGATTTCATTTGGATTGTAACGGCTCCAAGAATGGGAGTTTCTTTCCCAGTTTCTTTTTTCGGTTGTTGTTCTCCCTCCCCCCTCCCCACACACTCCTTTTGGCAACAGAATTGACATTGGATGCCGTCCCACAGCAGCGCATGTTGGCAATGTGCGTTTACTCCGTGTTTTTGTAGGCCCACTGGGGTCTGTCTGCCTCTCTCTTTGGCTGAGCCTTTTCTCCTTCTGCCCCCCACCCCCTTTGCAGGGAAAGCCTGGTGCGAGGGGTTTGCCTGGTCCCAGAGGAATGCCTGGCCAAGAGGTGAGAGGCTGCTCCCTGGACGATGTACATCTGTTTTCCTTTAAAAAAACAACAACAACATTGTGGGATTTTAGAGATTGATTTCCCCAAAGATGGCTGGACTCCCTTGCAGATTAAGTCTGTCTGTGGATGGATTTAGATGGTCTTAGGGATGGGGCTGGGGTGCTTTCTCCTGACTGAGGAAAAACTTCAAATTAAATGTGTTTTCTTTCCCTTCCTTCCTTCCATCCATCCATCCATCCATCCATCCATCCATCCATCCATCTCTCTTTCCCTTCCCACTTTCCTTCCATCTATCCATTTCTCCTTCTTCCACTCCTTCCTTTCATCTATCCTTCCTCCCTCTCTCCCTCCCTCCGTCTCCTTCCTTCCTTCCTTCCTTTCCCTTCCCCTCCTTCTTTCCTTCTTTCCTGCTTTCCTGCTTTCTTTTCTTCTTCCCTCCCTCTCTGCCCTTCCTTCCTTCAATCCTTCCTTCAATCCTTCCTTCCTTCAATCCTTCCTTCCTTCACCTTCTCTTTCCTCTCTCCCTCCCTCTCCTTCCTTCCTTCCTTTCTTCCTTCCTTCCATCCTTCCTTCCCCTTCTCTTCCCTCCCTCCCTTCCTTCTTTCCTTCCTTTACCTTCTCTTTCCTCCCTCCCTCCCTCTCCTTCCTTCCTTCATTCCCCTTCTCTTCCCTCCCTCTCTCCCTTCCTTCACCTTCTCTTTCCTCCCTCCCTCCCTCCCTCCCTCTCCTTCCTTCCTTCCTTCCTTCCTTCCTTCCTTCCTTCCTTCCTTCAACCCTTCCTTCCTTCCTTCAATCCTTTCTTCCCCTTCTCTTCCC
This sequence comes from Masticophis lateralis, assembly GCA_030761175.1. Classification (NCBI taxonomy): domain Eukaryota; kingdom Metazoa; phylum Chordata; class Lepidosauria; order Squamata; family Colubridae; genus Masticophis; species Masticophis lateralis. The sequence continues at coordinate 5,734,929 of JAUDYJ010000015.1, forward strand.
TCCTTCCCTCCCTCCCTCTCTTCCTTCCTTCCAGGGCGATGAAGGACCACCGGGTCCCTATGGCCCCCCAGGGGAAGAGGTAAGAACACAAGTGACACTTCTAGCAGGGAGGGTTCCCTATTACTGGGCCACATTGCTCTCAGTCTTGACTTTTGGCCAATTCTCCCCTCGCAGCCCCCTCTCAACCTCCCTCCTTCAAGCTGAACCTGGGGGCCAAGAGCTTCCTGCTCTGGATGACGGTTTTCTTTGATGTCTTACCTGCAACTTGTCTCTTTTTAGGGTCCTCCTGGGCAGAAGGGGTTTCCTGGCAAACCAGGCCCGGAGGGTTTCAAGGTAAGGAGGGCATTACCATAGGAGACTCAAATCTGTTGCCAAAAAAGAATCTCACCTTTTTGGGTTTTCCAAGCTGTAAATCTCGAAGGGTGCCTTTCACCCACTCCTGGCCTTCCCACTCCCTTCCTTTCATGAAAACTCCTTTTTCCTCCTTTTTGCTCTGGAAATTCCAACTCACCGTGGTTTCTCGGATGGAGAGAACCCTGCACATATTTTTGCAAACCACAGCGAATTTTTATGATTAGCCAGTTCCCCCTTGCTTGTTCTTTTCTTTCGAAAATTGGTTAATTGTCTGATGGAGGACAGCCTTCCTCAAGGAGGGGTGGAGAGAGAGGGAGAGAAAGAAAGAAAGAAAGAAAAAAAAATATTATGCAATTGAAAAAGCTGCTAAAAACGGCTGGAGTCCTCCCGCTTCCCGCCTCCAAACATACATTTTTTTTTAAATCCCACATTTTAACAGAGTTCTTTTGTGTGTGTGCATGAACTGAATCTGAAATTGCCGCTTTCATTCCCTTCCTGTGCTTCTTTTTTTGGCCTCATGGTCTTGCAGTATCTCTAAACCGAATAAGTTTCTCCTCTCCCTCCAGCTGGCCATTCTTTCAAAAGCTTTTTAATTTCTTTTTAATGCACTTTTGAAGCTGAGACATCTCAAATGTTTGCAGAGTAATTTTGCAAAAAAAATAAAATAAAAAAAAATTGCAATGCAGCGTCTGAGAGAAGGCAGCTGCTCCTGACTCAGACTTCACACACACACATACAGACACCCCCCCCCCCCAAATATTTCTCTGTTTTGCTTTTTGGATGCTTGTTGTTAGCCAAAACTCCCTTATATTGACTGTTTCCCTATGACTATCATTAAGTGTTGTACTTTATGATTCTTGACAAATGTATCTTTTCTTTTATGTACTCCGAGAGCATATGCACCAAAACAAAAATGTTTGTGTGTCCACTCACACTTGGCCAATAAAGAATTCTATTCTGTTCTGTTCTGTTCTGTTCTGTTCTGTTCCGTTCCGTTCCGTTCCGTTCCGTTCCGTTCCGTTCCGTTCGACTCCACTCCACTCCACTCCACTCCACTCCACTCCACTCCACTCTACTCTAATTCTATTCTATTTGAAGCAACAGCTATTCTATTCTATTCTATTCTATTCTATTCTATTCTATTCTATTCTATTCTATTCTATTCTATTCTATTCTATTCTATTCTATTCTATTCTATTCTATTCTATTCTATTCCATTCGACTCCACTCCACTCCACTCCACTCCACTCCACTCCACTCTAATTCTATTCTATTCGAAGCAACAGCTATTCTATTCCACTCCACTCCACTCCACTCCACTCCACTCCACTCCACTCCACTCCACTCTAATTCTATTCTATTCTATTCAAAGCAATAGCTATTCTGTTCTACTCTACTCTACTCTACTCTACTCTACTCTACTCTACTCTACTCTACTCTACTCTACTCTACTCTACTCTATTCTATTCTATTCTATTCTATTCTATTCTATTCTATTCTATTCAAAGCAACATCTATTCTATTCTATTCTGCTCTGCTCTGCTCTGCTCTGTTCTACTCTACTCTACTCTAATTTTATTCTATTCAAAGGAACAGCTATTCTGTTCCGTTCTGTTCTGTTCTGTTCTGTTCTGTTCCGTTTCGTTTCGTTTCGTTTCGTTTCGTTTCGTTTCGTTTCGTTTCGTTTCGTTTCGTTTCGTTTCGTTTCGTTTCGTTTCGTTCCGTTCCGTTCCATTCCATTCCATTCCATTCCATTCTATTGTAGATTTTCCTCCTGAAAACCTTTCTCCAGTTTCCTACATTACGCTCCAAAGGTGTCTACATTGGCACATGCCTGAATCTAACCTGAATCTTATGCTGCAAATTAGGCTCATTCAAAGAATGCCTTTAGTGTCATTTGCAATCCATCCTAATCTGAGATCAGGAAAAAAGGGTTTTTCAATATTAACAGAATTAACAGAATTGGGAAGGACCTTGGAGGTCTTCTAGTCCAACCCCCTGCTCAAACAGGAGACCCTATACCATTTCAGACAGGTGGCTGTCCAGTCTCTTTTTGAAAGCCTCCAGAGATGGAGCATCCACAACTTCTGATGGCAAGTTGTTCCACTGGTTAATTGTTCTCACTATCAGGAAATTAGTTCTAGGTTGGCTCTCTCCTTGATTAGTTTCCATCCATTGTTTCTTGTCCTGCTTTCAGGTGGTTCGGAGAACAGGTTGACCCTCTCTTCTTTGTGGTGGCCCCTTAGATTTTGGAAGAACACAGAATATGTCAGAATGCAGAATAAGAGAATTAGAAGGGACCTTGGAGGTCTTCTAGTCCAACCCCCTGCTCTAGCAGGAGACCCTGTACTATTTCAGACAGGTGGCTGTCCAGTATCTTCTTAAATTCCTCCAGTGATGAAGCACCTACAACTTCTGAAGGCAATCCCTTCCACTGGTTAATTGTCTCCACTGTTAGGAAGTTTGTCCTTAATTCCAGGTTGCTTTTCTCCTTGATGAGTTTCCATCCATTTCTTCTTGTCTGGCCTTCAGATGCTTTGGAAAATCAGTTGACCCCCTCCTCTCCTGTCACTTCTAGTCCTTCATTTCATTGTTCCAATATTGTGGAACAATTCAACAGGTTTGTTTGTTTGTTTGTTTTCAATTCGGCAAATTGTGGAAACGATTCAGCGGTTTTTCAATCTAACAACTGAGGAACGATTTCAGCAATGTTTCAATTGAACAGATGTGGAACGATTCAGCGATGTTTCCATTCAACATTTATGCAAACAATTCAGCAATTTTTCACTAGATGATGGAGAAGATCTAACCATGAGAAGAAGAAGAAGAAGAACAAGAAAAACAAAACAAAACCATCACCCACCACCGTGGGAAGATGTTTTCCGCATCTGAAGATAACTGAACAGCTACAATTCCTATTCGTTCTGCTACCCACTCTCTGTTGGGACGTGATCTGAGGTTAATCCGTTAATTAACGAGCTTGAAACAAGCTCGAATCGTTTGTGTATGGTTTGCTCTCTGTCCTATTTCTTTACTTAGAGTCTTCCCCAAGCCAGTCCTCTCCAGTTGTCCTGGATCCCATCATCCATACAATGGCCTCCCTTAATTGGTTCTGCTAGATGGTGTAGACTCTATGTTTGAAGAAGACCATGTGGGAGAAACCAAGGAAGACAAAGAAGAAAGGGGGGAGTGGGAAGATTAATGAAACAGACCACTTGATGTTCCCCAGATGTATTGGACCACAGCTCCCATAAATTCCAGGGAAGATGCTCCCGATGGGCTTTATATTCATCAAGAGTCTTTTCGTTCTCCACACCTGTATTGTATTGTGAGAAATCAAGTCTTGGGAACGATGACTTTGACTTGAAATGGAGTGTGGGCCAATTAGAAGTCAGGACGATTTCAGTTTTCGCACTCTCGGTCTTTCTATCTGTATAATGGGTTGTTGTTGGCTTTTTTTAAAAAAAAATCTTTTGGAGGGCAGATTAAGGTGTTGAAGATGCACCTTGCAAAACTGCAAGGACCGTGTGACTGACTGACTTGACTTCTCCGCTTGGTTGCAGGGTGAAGCCGGAAACCGAGGACGAATGGGAAAAACTGGTGACGAGGTAACCCCACATCAGTTCTGTCCTTCTTTTGCATGGTTGACTTTTGTCCCTGGTGACCCCTGCCAGCAGGAGACCTTCCTTTATCCGAGATAACTTTAACGGCTGCTAGCATCTCTCTTTCGGGATTTGATGTCACACCCCTGCTTTGTTAGAAGAGCTGAGAATCCTATTGTGCAGACGTTTATATGCTTGAATGGCCAGTGTTTAAGCTACGTAGAAGCAGAGGTGGCTACATTAGAAAGCATTATGATTATTTTCATGGTCCTGCATCTGAACGGACGCCAATGTGCCTGCATGTCCCAAAGGTGCTTTTTCAAGAGGCAACCAGAAGTGGGTGTTGTGACCCAGGCCCAAGTAAGTAGTAGGAAAATCAGTCCGTGAAAAAACAAACAAACTTTATTCGAACAGCTGAGAATTGCTTCATTCCCAACGTCGTTCACCTAAATTAAAGCAAACTCCTCCCAACACAAATTCCTCAGTCTTATCGCAAACCTTGGTCCAATTAGGCAAACTGCCCAAGGCCTTTCTTGGCAAACGTTCAGAAGTCCCAGATACAAAAATAAATACAAGATGTAGACGAAGGAGAAGATGAAGATACCAATGTTGTTTTCCAGCAAAGCCCAAATGCCATTGCTGGTCTGTTTTAAGACTTCTGGAAGGGGCCAATCATCTCTTGGCACTACTCCCGAGTTGTCCTCTTTGCTTGAGTTGCCTTCTGGCAGCTCTTCTCATGCGTCCATTAGGAACAGGCTCCTCCTGTTCCTCCGCCTCACTCATATCAGTCTCTGGAGGCTCTGAAGTCCGCACATCACTTCCCGACGGCCCTGGCCCTATCTCTGCCTCCGACGCAGAGCCCTCAACCAGGCCTTCCCCAGCCTCCAGGACTGGCCCATGTTCTTCCTCAGCCTCATCGCTGTCCAACTCCTCTGCCAGTTCTGCAGGCTGCTGGCGGATCACAACAGTGGTATTCAGCCGGTTCGTACCGATTCGGGCGAGCTGATAGCAGAGATCTCAAGTGGTGCCACCCACCCACCCCAGCTCTATGCCATCCTATTTAGGCACATTTTTGAGGCCAGGCATGTGGGCGCAGCACATCAGTGGTAAGAATATTGGAAATGCACCGCTGGAGGCAACTGGATTATTTTTTGTTCTTTCTTGAAGATGTTTCGCTTCTTATCCAAGAAGCTTCTTCAGCTCTGAGAAGTTCAGTTCTGAGAATAAGTGAAGAAGCTTCTAGGATGAGAAGCAAAACATCTTCAAGGAAAAAACCAAGGAAGTCCAGTTGCCTCTTGAAAAAGCACCTTTGGGACAACGCTGACCTCCATAGACAATATGCCTAAATAATGCCAGATAGGCTCCACATTGGTCCCCATTCTGACATAGTCCTGGCAACTTCTGTGCAGCGCAATGCCCGATGAGATTCAACAGGAAGAACTCTGGAAAATTTGGGAATAAGAAAGAATCAAACACTCACCTCCCTTGAAATATATCCCAAATCATCAAACCGACCAATGTGGTGGAACCTCAAAGCTTCCATGTGTTTATCCCATTCCTGAGCGACCACATGGGACAGCAATGGTGGCTTTGGCTCAACCAATCTTGGTCTCCTCAATTGTTGGTTTAAGAGACCCATAATCTTTCCTGAAAGCTCTTTTCTTGCCAATTGTAGGTCTTTCATGGACTGCTTTTTTGGGGGGTTTTTTTGAATGATGATGGTCTAACCATGCATGCATAGGGACCCTCAAAATCCCCTCCTCGTGGGCAGAAACATCGAGAGGACATGGCTTTTTTTTAATTCTGAAGGAGGAGAAATTCTCCAGATTAATTAGTGAGGAAACATGTGCCAATCAAAAGTCTTGGAATGGTGGACATGTTTCTTAAAACTCATTTTTGGATACGGGCCCCTGTGACAGTAGAAGCCATGGCGTTTTTGACGTCTGGTTGCCATTTCAGTATTGCCCATAATGCCCACAAGGAATGGCAAATGTAATTTCTCCGTGTCTTGCACCAACATCTGGAGAAGAACACAAGAGCCTTCTTTTCCTAGAGGCAAGAAAACAATCAGAAAAACCCCACACGTTTTTCCTTAGGAAAATTGAGAAGCCGTGCCTTCCGCTGAAGGTCTTTTAATTCCCTCCAACCGGAGACCCCTTTCCCCCCCTCCCAGCTCCCCACATTTCGGTAGAGAAAGCAGGAAGGCCTGTCTTTCTTTAGCACTTATTCATTAGATGAATTCCACTCTTTCGGATTCGCCATAGCTAAACAGCCCCAGGGAGAAATTCCACTCCGTTGGATCCCAGGTTGAGAATGTGAGCTGATGAGGAGACCTGGTTTGTCGTGGGTTGTTTCTTTCCCCCCTCTTAGCTACTCCAGACATACTCCAAGCAGGAAACCGTGAGCCTCTGTGGGATTGAAAAAAATACAATAGGTCTTTTCACCGCCATTTGCCAGTGACCCGGTCCAAATGAATCTTAAGCTCCCTTATTTTTCCTCTGCTCATTTCTGGCCTAGCCATGGAAGACTTCCATCTCGTTGCCAATTAGGTCATTAACGAAAGAACGCTAATGTGCCAGCCATCGGGGAAAATTCCTCTTCCTCTTTTTCCATCCCACTCCTCCCTTCCTCCATTGCAACAACTGGTTTGCTGTTAGCTATCCTGGAGGTTTTGGAAAACATCCGCCTCCAGAGGCAATTTCCAAATATTTAGGGAAAGTTGCCTTCCAGTTCTAGATCAGTTCTGCAGAGGTGTTCCATGAGAACCAAATGGGGTTCCGTGAAAAATTTCGGTTGGGGTTGGAGTTCAGAATCACTATCGCTAGATCTTTCCCCCTCCATTGGGGATTCCAGAATTTCCTTGCTATTAAGCGACCAGGTTCCATGGTCTGAAAAAAAATTGCAAACTCCTGGACTACAACAATCAGAGGGCCTTGGTCCATTGAGATCATGGTGATATTCATTTTATAGAGGTTGGCCATCAATCAAGATTTTCTGCTATTCTAAGGAAGGGCATAATGAATAAATAGGCTGAATTAATGAATCAATGAATCAATGATAGACATAGATAGATAGATGGATAGATAGATAGATAGATAGATAGATAGATAGATAGATAGATAGATAGATAGATAGATAGATAGATAGATAGGTAAGTAGGTAGGTAGGTGGATGGATAGATGGATAGATAGATGGATGGATGGATGGATGGATAGATAGATAGATAGATAGATAGATAGATAGATAGATAGATAGATAGATAGATAGGCAGGCAGAAAGATAGGTAGGTAGGTAGGTAGGTAGGTAGATGGGTGGATGGATAGATGGATAGATGGATGGATAGATGGATAGATAGATAGGCAGGCAGGCAGGCAGAAAGATAGGTAGGTAGGTAGGTGGATGGATAGATGGATAGATGAATGGATGGATAGATAGATAGATAGATAGATAGATAGATAGATAGATAGATAGATGATAGATAGATAGATAGATAGATAGATAGGCAGGCAGGCAGGCAGGCAGGCAGGCAGAAAGATAGGTAGGTAAGTAGGTAGGTAGGTAGGTAGGTAGGTAGGTAGGTAGGTGGATGGATAGATGGATAGATGGATAGATGGATAGTTGGATAGATGGATAGATGGATAGATGGATAGATAGATAGGCAGGCAGGCAGGCAGGCAGAAAGATAGGTAGGTAGGTAGGTAGGTGGATGGATAGATAGATAGATGGATGGATAAAAAGATAGCAGGCAGGTAGGTAGATATATATTTTTTCTTAAAAATTCGGGATAGGGGATATTGAAAATCCTGACTTGTGTCTACCGCAGTCCTGCTTGCATGGCATCGTTGCCTCTATTCCTCCAAGCGGCTGTCTCTTTTTTTAAAAAAGATGTTAGGCAATGATTAGGCTTTGAATTTGAAGAGTCTTGGTGGCGCAGCAGCTTAAAGTGTGTTAAAGTGACACCAGCTGCCTGCAATTACTGCAAGTTCGAATCTCACCAGGCTCAAGGTTGACTCAGCCTTCCATCCTTCCGAGGTAGGTAAAATGAGGACCCGGATTGTGGGGGCAATAAGCTGACTTTGTATAAAAAAGAACACCGCTTGGGGGCGGGGGGCGAAAGCCCTACTAAGCAGGTATATACAAAAGTATGAAGGCTATTGCTTAATGCATTATAAGTCTCCAGAGAAGGGCGGCATATAAATTAAATTAATAATAATAAAAAAAAATGCAGAATCTCCAGCTCTCCAGCTCTCCTTCTTGACCTGATCATCACACCATGATGGTCTTCACGGCCCTCCATCGAAGACGGTTTTTTCCCCTACTTTGGCCTGTGTCAGAACTCATCAATTGTGCGTGTCTCTCTCTACCTAACCCCCCACCCCCTTCGTGTTGCAAGTTGGGAGGCAACCGGAGGAAAAAGTTGTGGAGGGAAATCCTAAATGTTAGCGTTTTCTCTGACCTTCATGTCATGGGAGTTATATGCAATTTGTTCCTGCACTGGAGTCTTTTGTGAAGCCTCGAGCTTCAAAAGCCCACGGCTGGTTTTTTTTAAAACAGAGAAACAGCTGCTGTTTGTGCTGGGGAAGGCCCAGCCTGTGAGAAACCAAGACCTTCTAGGAGCTTGCAGAAGATACTGCCTAATTCAGCCTAATTCAAAAAAAAAACAAAACCCACTATTTCTCTCTTTCTCCGATGCTTTAAAAAAACAAATAAATGCAGCCCTTTTTCTCTCTCTCTCTCTCTTTCCAGGGTCTGATGGGGTTCATCGGTCCAATCGGGGAACCTGGCAGTGTTGGGGAGAAGGTACGTAGGGTTTTCCCACCGGTTTTACTACCGGTTCTATAGAACAGGGGGCAACCCACCACTGGTAGGGTAGTGAGGTGGTTGCAGAAGCAACATTAAGCTGAGGAGACCTTCTATTAAGAGCCCTCAAGGTTTTGGGGAGTGGTGAAATCCAATTTTTTTTTTTTTTTGCTACTGGTTCTGTGGGCATGGATTAGTGGGCGTGGCTTGGTGGTGGTGGGTGAATGGGTGGGCGTGGCCAACTTTTTTTTTTAAAAAAACTTTTTTTACTATCGGTTCGGGCGAATAGGTAGTAAAAAAATGCTTTAAAAAAGTTAAAAAAAAAGAAGTTCCAACGATTGTGCGGCACAGCTGTGATCGTTGGAACTTTTTTTTTTTTTTTACTTTTTAAAGCATTTTTTTTTGCCCGAACCGGTAGTTTTGATCACTACCGGTTCTTACGAACTGGTTGCATTTCACCCCTGGTTTTGGGGGACTATGAGCTAGTTCCAAAGTGATGCTGTGGCCCGCCAGTGGATCTGGCGGTAGATTCGGACAGTGAGGAGGTTGGGGAGGGACATGGGCCAGTCCTGGAGTCTGGGGAAGGCTCTGATGAGGGCTCTGCGTCGGAGGCAGAGAGGGGGACAGGGCCGTCTGATAGTTGTCAGCTGCTTTTGGAGTCAGACATCAGTGAGGCAGAAGAACAGCTGGAGCCTGTTCCCATTGTGTGCATGCGCAGAGTTGCCAGACGAAGGGAATGGCTAAAGAACAAGGGTCGACTAGGGAGTAAGGCCACAAGTGGACAATGAAGGGCCCCTCCCAGAGGGAATAAAAGAGGAGCAAAAGGGGAGTGGAGTTTGCAGGAGACAATAAGTTCACTTAATTGGTTCCTGACTCCTGGCCAAGTTTTGAAGATATCGGCCTGGCAGCTCTCCAAGCCAGATAAGGTCTGTGACTGTAAATTCTCCCTTGAAAGACTTTGCTGGATGTGAATGAGAGGAATTCACAGTAACTTAATAAAAAGGGATTTTTGTCGCTTCATGCTCTTCGGAAGCCTAGGTCAGAACAATGGCAAGTTTTTTATCAGAATTTCAATATCCCATGCTGGATCCCTTCCTGGGATCCTCTGGCTGCTGAATTGGGCCACCTTGAGATCCTTAGAAAAGATTTGATTGCTTCAAGAGTTATGGAGAGCAGCTACGCTTGCAAATGCGAGCAATGTTTCTCAATTCGGTCCTAATATTTACACACTTCGTGCACAATTTACTTCCACTGTTCTTGTCCTTGTAACTGATATCATAAGCTTGAGAAATTACAGCTGGCCAAGTTGGCTTCAAGCGAGCAGCGCTGAGAGAGGGCTGGTGGGCCACCCAACCTTATGACTTCTCTGTGCAAGGATGTGGCACCTATTTTGTGGATGGCGTGGTTGACTTCTGCTTTTCTGCATCCTAGGGAGACCGTGGCACAGTTGGATCACCAGGGCCAATAGGCGTCAAGGGGTTGATGGTAAGGAGTAAGTCTGCATTCTCTCACTCCTTCTCTGTCTTGAGAAGTGGCACCCGGTGTTCTCACTGCTTATTGAGATGGCATTGGCTGCATATTCTACACAGTGGCTTCTTCTTCTTCTTCTTCTTCTTCTTCTTCTTCTTCTTCTTCTTCTTCTTCTTCTTCTTCTTCTTCTTCTTCTTCTTCTTCTTCCTCTTCCTCTTCCTCTTCCTCTTCCTCTTCTTCTTCTTCTTCTTCTTCTTCTTCTTCTTCTTCTTCTCCTCCTCCTCCTCCTCCTCCTCTTCTTCTTCCTCTTCCTCCTCCTCCTCCTCTTCTTCCTCTTCCTCCTCCATCTCCATCTCCTCCTCCTCCTCCTCCTCTTCTTCTTCTTCTTCCTCCTCTTCCTCCTCCTCTTCCTTCTCTTCCTCCTCCTCCCAGCAAACCCCACTCTCTTTTAGCACTGATGATGTTACCTGGGTACTGAAACATGTGCAAGAAACAACCAAGCTCAAGAGAGCATCAAGGACCCCACAGTCCACCTCCCCATCCCCATCTTTTTCTTTGTGGTCAATCAAGGAGCTTGACCTAAGGTCAAATTACCATAACTTCACATCCAATCCTCCCGAGCAGGATTAAGGCCCTACTCAATCATAGCTGCCTTCCCAGTCATAGCAGCTTGCCCAAACACAGTGTTTCTCTTTGATTAGGCCACCTTTGAAGTTTCTCTACGGGCCATTTTAAGGTCATTAACCATGAATGACCAACCTCCTGCTGCAAGGCTTTCTGTGAGAGGGTTAGAAATATGGGGGATGGGGGGGGGGTTTCCTCCATAGGAAAACAAGGAAATACCCCAGGGCACAATCCATCTTGAAGGTTACATCACCCAAACCTAAGATTAGCACTTTGAAGAGATTTAGGCCAAATGTTTACAATTTTTCCCCCTGTTCCCCTTTGCCATCAACCCTACAGAAACCGAACTGGGATGAATTAACTGTGCAATAGATTAGGAACCTGATAGTCTCAAGGCTCTCTTTAAAAACACTGTAGCTCACAAGCGAACCTTACATTTCTCTGCGTTTTATGCCAAATGAACCAATGCATCGCATGTTCAGGCTCCTTTGCGAACTTAATGCTTCTACCTACAGAGTTCTCAACGCGTGGGGTTGACAATCTGTTTCTCGTTATCGGGCTGCAAAAGGTTATTTTGGTTGAATTTGCAGTAAGAAACCAGATCCTTTTCATTCATTTTGCTTCGATGTTGCAGGGTCACCCTGGGATATCGGGAGAAGTTGGGGAGCCTGGTCCCGCTGGCCCACCAGTAAGTGACATCTTTTTTCCTTGCAACGGCCTTCTTCTCACACTTTCACAATGGTGAAAAAAGGAAGGTTCTACATTTAGGCAAGAAAAACAAAATGCACAGGTACAGTATAGGTGGTAGCTTGCTCAATAGTAATAACTGTGAGAGGGATCTTGGAGTCCTAGTAGACAACCATTTAAATAGGAGCCAGCCATGTGCAGCAGCTGCCAAAAAAGCCAACACAGTTCTAGGCTGCATAAACAGAGGGATAGAATCAAGATCATGTGAAGTGTTAATACTACTTTATAAGGCCTTGGTAAGGCCACACTTGGAATCCTGCGTCCAGTTTTGGTCCCCATGATGTAGAAAAGATGTGGAGACTCTAGAAAGAGTGCAGAGAAGAGCAACAAAGAAGATTAGGGGGCTGGAGGCTAAAACATATGAAGGACGGTTGCAGGAACTGGGTATGTCTAGTTTAATGAAAAGAAGGACTAGGGAACAGATGATAGCAGTCTTCCAATATCTGAGGGGCAGAATTTACATTCCCTCACCGAAATTCTAAGGACAGGACATGACCTTTAGGTCATAATAGGATTATCCCACCACCACTGAAATAGCAAAAGTCACAAGGCTCACTTCATTGCACAACCCCCCTGGAGTATCTCAAACACAAAACCCCAGAAACCCATAAAGATCCACCCACTCACTCAGCCATTTTGTCAGCCGTCAAAGAAACATTTGCTGCTGTCATTGAAGTTTCTGTAAACCAAATAAACTTTCTTTCCTTGCAATCAGTCAGCCTTCATTTTATTTCCAGCGCTTTTTTCCCAGCTTGGAACCGGACTGGGTTTTTCTTCCCACAAAAGTAAACACTTACCTTTTTTTTTTTAAAAAAAAAAGTTGATTAAAGAAGATGCCCAACGTATTTCCCTAAAGGTTCGTTCAGTTTCTTTTGACTCTGCCAAACAGAGATTACCTCAGAATGAACCTCACCTGCAAAACTCCATCTCACCAGGCCTGATAGTGAGTCCTAAATTATCTGAGTATGTTATTTCATCATTTTCAAGGGGTCCCCAGGATTTCGCGGCTCCCCAGGGATAAGAGGACCGAAAGGCCGGCGGGTAAGTGAAATTTACTATATTTTCTAGAGAATTTAGAGCAGAAGCAATTCTTTAGGGTTTGAAACTGTTTAACCATCATCCAAAGTCCTCCGTCATAATGGTGAGATATGGAGCAAGGTTTGGGTGAAATTTTTTTTTTTTTAGAAATATGAGGAAAAGAGGCCCTAACCTTTGTGGCTGCTCCTGCTCCTTCAGACTCACTGAGGCTGCCCGATGCCCCAAAAGCGGATCAGATTTCCTGCACAGGCAGCCGCTGTGAGTCAGCGAAGATGAGCATGGTGCGCTCATCCCATCAGCCTCTGCTCTCACCGCTCTGTGTTTGGAACATGGGGAGCAGGCAGCTTGGCGGCCAGACTGTGGGGGGAAGACGGGAAAATGGGCCGCGCAAATGGCAGGATATGTTCTGACCCGACCTTTGCAGAAGCAAGAAATAGACTCCCTGCAAAGAACACCCCCCCCCCCCGGGTTTATTTACACCTTGGAAATTCACTGCATTCACCATCAGAAAGTCCAGGCAAGGAGTTAACTGAAACCATAGTCCTTATCAGCTTGTTATGATAAATGCAAGGCCCTGAGCTCCCAGCCTGCAAGGAAGGCTGCAAATTAAATCAGTTCAAATAGAGAAATAGACAAAACTCAGTTCTGGCAAGGCAGCCTTTGTCGCAGGAAGCACGCAAGGAATAAGCTTTCCAGAAATGTGAACGGTTGACTTCTGCGACAACCAAACCCTTCCCTTTTCCTCCTATTTATTCCCCAGCCAGGGAGGTGCCAGTCAGCATCCACGTTTGTGTTGCTTCCCGAGTTGACTCATTGTCCTCCATTGTTCACCTATCTGCTCTGCGGATACACGCATCTGGAACAGACCCCAGCTGTTCCTTCTCCTCGTCACTCATCTCTGACTCCAAAGACAGCTGCCTCTCTGGCTGGGAAATCTCTGACGGCCCTGGCTCTGTCTCTGCATCTGAGGCTGAGCATCCATCAGAGCTTTCCCCAGGCTCCAGAACTGGCCCAAGTTTTTCCCCAACCTCCTCACCATCTGAATCTGCTGCCAGCTCCACTGGCTGCTGGTGGGCCACAACAGGCCAGCACGCACGCACGCAGCTCCACTCATGCCAGTGAGAAGTTTTTTGGGTGCCACTTGCTTGAGTGGAGCTGTGCACACACACTGGCCCGCCTCTTGTGCGGCCCAGTTCCGAATAGGCCACAGCTCGGGGTTTGGGGACCCTGCCTTAAATATCCTGTTCTGAAACTGCTTACATTTAGGCTAGCCTGCAAACCAGGCACGAAGAGTACCCGTTCTACCCTACAAGAAGATAGTAAGCATCAACCTTCTCTACTAGAATTGTAAAATGAATTCAGGAACCTCTTGATGCTTAAGAGCCCATACAGCCAATTTCTGGGATTCTTGATTAAGCAACCACCAATGAAATTTAGACATACTGCACGGCTTTCTCTGTAGCTCTGAACTCTTCATTCTAGCTCTCCTTCATTTTCCAAGCCTGAGTAGTTGGTGATAACTGCAACTTCAAGGAGTTGCTTCTGTTGTTGCAGATCTTTTCATGTTTTGCTTCGGCCTTCTAGATGTTGAAAGCCACTTGTTTGAACTTCACCCTCCTGGTAGAAGGCTCCATATTTCATTAAACATGAATCTAAGACAGGTTAAAGAAGAAACATTGGTTGGGCCAGAGCGAAACAACTGTTAGTTGGGCCAGTAGTTATTTTTTTAGGACTAGAGGCCAACGACCATTGGTTGGGCTTAAAAACACGCTTCCTGCCAAGCTAGTTGAAAAGAGATTGGTTGGTTGAGATTTGGCAATAGCCAACCAGAAGCTGGACAAGTTATTGATGGATGGATGGGTCTTTTGTGCAACAAGATGTCTTATTTCTTGGTTATTATTTTAGGAAAGGGAGATGCCCAATTCTTTCTTCTTACTAACCGAGCATTGAGTTAGTTGGGGGTTTTCCTCTCCTACTCCCTGTGGCAAGAATAGCTATTTTAGAGGAACGAGTGACGGAGAGGAACCCAGATCTCATCCAGAAGGGATTCATGGAAAAAATATTCTTCTCCAAATCTTCCGGAGCCAAAAAATCATCTCTGTCAGTGACGCTTAAATCTCCAGTATTTTTGCACCACAAAGAGGTAACGGAGCCAGAAGGAAGCTCCTCTTTGGCTCCTGTTTGCTCTCTCTTTTCCCCTTCCCTTTTTCATATTTTTTTTCCTCCGCAGTGCCAAATCTGTATTTCCAGCAGCAACTGTGGTTTTTTCCCGGCAATGTCTCTGCCAAAAATTCCCCCACTGTGTACAGCTCCCGTGCTTGGCTTTCCTTCCAGGAGATCTTGGGATGAAACACTCCAGGGTCCGAAGCCTGGCGCCGGTGGGCAACGTTTCCCAGCTTGCCCTTAGCCCAAAAGTTCTTTTGGAAAGTTGGTTTTCCTAAGGTGGAAATCAGGCCCAGCAGTGTGTGTGTGTGTGTGTGTCTTTTGGAGCAGGAGAAAAAGCTGGATTCGAAACAAGCGCAGCATTCGGCATCCCGGATCCTCAGCTCTGCTGTAGTCGACAGCAGACCAAGAATTTTGAAAGCCTTCACAATTCAGTGAAGACTTTTGAGAATCTGAATGGACGCCAGGCAACTCACTTACGGCCAAACTCCAGATACCACAGTCTTTACATGGGCTTCAATTAATGACCTATTATTTTGAGGAATTAAGACCACAACGGAGGCTGAGCGCTGAAGAATTGATGCTTTCCAATTGTGGTGTTGGAGAAGACTCTCAAGTGTCTCTTGGACTGAGAAGAGAGCCGATCAGTCAATTCTGAAGGAAGTCAACCTTCTTTGGAAGGACAGATCCTGAAGCTGAAGCTCAAATACTTTGGCCACCAAATGAGAAGAAAGGACTCACTGGAGAAGACCCTGGTGGTGGGAAAGGCAGAAGGCATAAATGGAGGAGGAGAAGGCAGAGGATGTGATGGTTAGATAGGGTCATCATTGACGCAATGACCATGAATTTTGGCAAAATCTGGGAGATGGTGGAGGACAGGAGGGCCTTGCATGTTATGGTCATGATGAGTGAGGCATGATTTAGTGACTGAACGACTGCAATAATAACAACAATAATAATTTGGAAGGAAAGAATTGGAAGTTTCCGTCCATCATCCCAAGTCCTCATCAGAAACTGGGGTCTTCTTTTTCAATTTTGGAGTTCCTCTAGATGGCTCGCTCTTCCTGGCCTGTGGAGAGCTCCTGGTTGGCTTTCATTCATTGTTTTAAGAACTTGGGTCTGCTGAGCTCCTACAGGAGACCTCTTAAGCCTCACCAAACATCTGCTTGTGTCTCACTGAGACATTCTCTGTTTTTGGAGATGAGGGATGGAGATAAACTGTTTCAACTTCTCCCTTCCAAATGATGCTATAGGGCACTGCACATCAGAACAACTAGACCCAAGGACAGTTTGTCACACTCTGCTAAACAACCAATTCCTACAACGCTGTCAAACTATCTAAAAAGGCAGCATTACCATTATTATTCTCCTCTTCCCTATTACCTATCTCCTATACCTCTTTTAATAATATGGAGGCGATGGCTCAATGGCTAGGATGCTGAGCTCATCACTCGGCAGTTCAGCGGTTCGAATCCCTAGTGCCGCGTAACAGGGTGAGCTCCCGTGACTTGTCCCAGTTTATTCCAATCTAGCAGTTCGAAAGCACATAAAAAAATGCAAGTAGAAAAATAGGGACCACCTTTGGTGGAAGGGAACAGCGTTCCGTGTGCCGGCCACATGACCACGGAGACGCCTTCGGACAGCGCTGGCTCTTTGGCTTTGAAACAGAGATGAGCACCGCCCCCTAGAGTCGGGAACGACTAGCACATATGTGCGAGGGGAACCTTTACCTTTACCTATACCTCTTTTATTACCTATGCCTGTAACAAACTATAACTTTGTTGCTTATCACTATTGTTATATGTACACTGAGAGCTTATGCACTGAAGACAAATACCTTTTGTGTCTAATCACACTTGGACAGTAAAGAATTCTATTCTATTCTATTCTATTCTATTCTATTCTATTCTATTCTATTCTATTCTATTCCATTCCATTCCATTCCATTCCATTCCATTCCATTCCATTCCCCATTCCCCATTCCCCATTCCCCATTCCCCATTCCCCATTCCCCATTCCTATTCCTATTCCTATTCCTATTCCTATTCCTATTCCTATTCCTATTCCTATTCCTGTTCTTTCTTCTGCCATGAGAGTTTCTTGATTGCTGGATTGTCCACAGAAAATGAAAAATTTATTTTATTGCTTTCCATGTGAGTGAAAAATAGCTAAATTTTGACACCTCCCCCCCCCATCCCCATCCTTTTTCAGGAACAGGGTTGCCTATAGTTCAGCCCTAAACTTCAGGGTAATATGCAAAAATTGAAAGTTCTCCTCCTTTGAAGTCACCCTCAACATTTCCCACAAGTCCCTGCTGTGTCCTTCTGAGCATTCTGGGTAACTAAGATGGTGGGAGGCGAGCCGGAACTAGTCAGCTTGAAATCATTCCAACCTATTCTGCTCTTGAATTTCTACTTAACTGTCACTGGAAGAGAAAAGCATTGCATAGGTTTTGGTTTTTTTCCCCCAATGGATACCCAAACAATTCTCTTGGTCCCACCCTTTTGTAATTATCTCATTAGAACAAATCCTTAATTTTATTGACATTTCTCTCCCCCCCCTCCTCTTTTTGGTTTTGTTCAGTCTCTGAGGAAAGAAGCCCCTGGCTATAATTTTAGATGCCTGCCACTCTCTGCCTGCCCTCTGCGTCTGATCTTTTATCCAAAAACATAATTCAAGGCAGAATGGAAAGCTGTTCCTTTCCCTCTTTCCCTCCACCCCTTTTCTCTCTCTTCCCTCTTCCCTCTGTCCTCTCTTTCTCCCCCCTCTCTTTCTTCTCTTTCCCCCTCTCCCTCCTCTCTCTTTCTTCTCTCTCTCCCTCTCTTTCCTCTCTTCTCTCTCTTCTCTCCTCTCCTCTTCTCTCTCTCCTCTCTTCTCTCTCTTCCCTCTTCCCTTTCTCCTCTCTCTTTCTTCTCTCGCCTCTCCTCTCTTCCCTCTTGTCTCTCTCTCTTCTTCTCTCTCTTCTCCTCTCTCTCTCTTTCTTCTCTTTCCCCCTCTCTCTCCTCCCTCCTCCCTCCTCTCTCTTTCTTCTCTCTCTCCCTATCTTTCCTCTCTTCTCTCTCTTC
Organism: Masticophis lateralis; assembly: GCA_030761175.1. Classification (NCBI taxonomy): domain Eukaryota; kingdom Metazoa; phylum Chordata; class Lepidosauria; order Squamata; family Colubridae; genus Masticophis; species Masticophis lateralis. The sequence goes on from JAUDYJ010000015.1 coordinate 5,752,792, forward strand.
TCTTCTCTCCTCTCTCCTCTCCTCTTCTCTCTCTCCTTTCTTCTCTCTCTTCCCTCTTCCCTTTCTCCTCTCTTTCTTTCTTCTCTCCCCTCTCTTCCCTCTTCCCTCTCTCCTCTCTTTCTCCTCTCTCCTCTCTCTTCTCTCTCTTCTCTCCTCTCTCTCTTCCTTCTCCCCCCCCCCGTCATTTCCTTTCTCTCCTGTCACAATTGATCTCATGTTATGCTGTTCCAGAGCCCTTTTGAAGGCGAGGGAATGACTCAGATGCTGGTTCTGATTCAGAAGCCCCAGTGTGATTTATGAGGGTCTCAAATTTAGCAATTATAGTGTCGGGATGGAAAAGAACTCCATGTCAACTTCTGGGGGGCGGTGTGTGTGTGTGTGTGTGTGTGTGTGTGTAGAAAACATCCAAACCCCAAACTAAAAACAGACATTTCCAAACGATTCTTCTCTCTCCCGTGACAAAGATGGAACTCGCTTCTCGTCGGGTCTGCATCCTATTTCTTGCATGTTTCCACCAAGGAGGGATGTTTGTTCGTTCGGTCCTTTGCAAGTTGTCGTTTGTAATGAGCCCCTGATTTTCCTTTTTTGGTGCAGTGATTTTAATCCCCCCCTCCCCGATGCTCACCACATGTGGAAGATTGTGCATCCTTCAAAAAGGGGTCTTTGCTTTACACGGTGTGGCCTTGGCACAATTCAATCCATTTGCTTGGAAAATGTCACCCAGTTCTTGCCATATCAGGTTCCCTTTCTGGATAGAAACCTGGGTTCCTCTGCTGTCAGCATACGAAATCTGTCACAAGTGACAGAAATCAGATAAGCAGAAGGCACTCCTGGAATCTGGAGAACTACTTCTTGTTACTTTGTGCCTTTGGGACCATGGAGAAGACAGTGTGAATACGCCATTTGGTGTGACTTGTTTCTTCTAGAATAGGGTTCTGCAACCTTAAACACTCCAAGAGCCATTCGGACCCGTTTCCCACAGAAAAGAAAACACCGGGAGCCACAAAACGCTTCCCATGCCTGACTATTTCTTGAGCGGCCGCAAAACTAGCATATGTAGTTGAATTAAACATTCTGTTTTCTTCTGAAACTTTTCTTTTCTTGGATTTATTCATGGTTGGCCTACTGGGTGTTGAAAAGCTCAATAAATCACATGCTGGCGAGTGTCTCACATTGGCGGTTGTGATGCATATTTTGAGTGATAGGGAGCCACAGCAGAGGGGTGAAAGAGCTGCATGCAGTTCCAGAGCCGTAGGTTGCTGACCAAGAGTTGAAGTCCACCTACAAGGCATCTATTTCCATTTCTGGATGGGTTGATTCCTGATTGATCGATCTACATGCCACCAAATGAGGACCATCTCTCGGTGACCACAGTGATAGAACTTCTCCTGGAGGATCTGTCCCCAACCTGGTCCTTCTGGTCGTCTAATGGTGACCTTTTCTTGTTGTAATAAAAACCACCCTTTGCTCCAGGCCATCTTTTCTTTAAACTTTCAACTTTTCCCTGAATTAAGAGATCTTTTGCTTATCATTTCACTTATTTGATATTTCTGCAGTTGAGTTCTTGAGTGAATGGAAGAACTACTGTATATCAAGGAGGAAATCAAAAGGAAATGATGGGACAAGAGGCAGTAGGCTTCTATCCATCAAAATGAACCTGCAAGTCGGGGTTTTGCTTGTTTTAGCAGACTGGTCTTCTTCTCCCATGACTTAAACCATGTCACTCTCCCACCTTTCAGCAAATTTGGTCACACATTGATGTTCAGATCATGGTTTGACTCCAAACTTGAAGCTGGTCTATGAAACTTGGTTCTGTTTCCTCTTTTGCTTCTGACCTTTGCTCCTGTGCATTAATAGTTTGCCAGGTTCTAAAAGCTTGCTGAGATGCCTTCTCCATTGTGGGAAGAAGATCCTGCCTCAGAAACATTCCATGGAAGAAGTTCAGAAGTTCTTCAAATGATAAGAACTGATATCTCCATATTTTCTTTTCTTTGGGCAGCATCATGGCTAAACACTCGGACTTCTGGATATCTGGATTCAAAGCCTTTCTTGACCAGGATGATGGCCTGTTTCTCTCTCACACCTCACATAGACAAGAAGGAACCTTCAGCTTCCAACATGGAAGCATAGGATAGAAGTGGGATACTAAACAAAGACATAGAAGGAAAAATGGGGACTGCAGGTGCCTTTGAAATGGGGTCCCCAAATTCAGTGACAGAGATTGCCAATATAAAAACGGTGGGTTAAAATATGGGAAAAGAGGTATTGTGTCCTGCCAGCAGAGCTGACAGCAGACTTGGACAATGAAGAGATTGAGGAGGAACATGGGCCAGTCCTGGAGTCTGGGGAAGGCTCTGCGTCAGAGGCAGAGATGGGGCCAGGGCCGTCCGATGTAGTTATCAGCTACCTTTGGAGTCAGAGATAAGTGTGACAGAAGAAAAGCTGGAGCCTGTTCCAATGTGCACATGCACAGAGCTGTCAGGAGAAGGGAACAATTGAGGAACAGGGGTCGACTCAGGAGTAAAGGCACAAGTGGACACTGAATGGGCCCTCCCATAGGGAATAAATAGGAGCGAAAGGGGAGTGGTGTTTGCAGGAGACAATTCGTTTGTTTATTAGTGGGAAGATTTGCTTATCTTAGTTGGTGCCTCACAGAGACTCCTTGCCAAGTATTTCCTTGTACAGGGTTGCACTTGGGAGCTATCAGCCTGGCAACTATCCAAGACCTGATAAGGTCTGTGGTTGCAATTCACCCTTGAAAGACTGTTTGCCAGGACTTTGCACCGCAGCCAAATGAAAGTATACATTAACGTGGTTTATTAACAACCTGGATTAGATTTCTAGCATCAGAGAGTTATATAGTTAAACCCGGTGGTGGGATTCAGCCAGTTCGCAACAGTTCGGTAGAACCAGTAGCTAAATTTTTCTGGAGTTCAGTAAACCAGCTGAAGTGAGGGGCAGGAAGCCCTGTCATGCCCAGTGAGGAGGGGAGAAAAGATGGCAAAAGGAGCCCCATTTCCCTCCATGTGCCCCAGTGAAAGGCAGCGGCAGCCTGGGTGCTTCCCTTCCACCCACTGTCTGGCGCTGGAAGTAATTTAACAACCGGTTCGCCCAGGGTCAGGTTGGCCGTCACGGGAGACTCATCCCAAATGTGTGGCAGAGCTGGAGGGCCACGCCTGCCACAACAGCCAACCTGACCTTGGGCGAACCTGTTGTTAAATTACATGAATCCCACCACTGGTTAAACTCCTTTGATCTTCTTTTTTTTTCCTACCGTGTTTCCCTGAAATAAGACCTTGTCTTATATTTTTTTGAACCCTGAAATAAGCGCTTGACCTTATTGCCATACGCTCAAAAGCCTGACTGGGCTTATTATCAGGGGATGTCTTATTTGGGGGGAAACAGGGTAGCCTGTAAAAGGTGTGCTTGTATTTGTGACCTGGGTGTGTTGTTGTTTTTTTTCACCTCTCCAAGGGCGCTCGAGGTCCTGATGGAACACCAGGTGAAGTGGGTCCCCAAGGACCGAAGGTGAGTCATTTCCACTTTCCTCCAATCAAAAATGCAGAGTCATTCTTGGACACGTGCCGTGGTTGGCCCATTGCACTGCTGGAAGGCAGAGACTGGACCTTTGCTATGGTTCTGTGTCAGGCTACAGAAATCATGCACAGGAAGCATCAACATTGAATGTCTTTGCTACTCCTGTTGTTCCATGTCCGATGATTTGATTCTATTACTAAGTACAGTTGCAAGAACAGTTGGCTAGTCTAGCAGTCTTCCAATATTTGAGGGGCTGCCACAGAGAGGAGGGGGTCAAGCTATTTTCCAAAGGATCAGAAGGTCAGACAAGGAACAATGGATGGAAACCAATCAAAGAGACAAGCAACCTAGAAATAAAGAGAACTTTCAGACAGTGAGAACAATCAACCAAGAGAAGAGCTTGCCTTCCGAAGTTGTGGGAGCTCCCTCACTGGAGGCTTTCAAGAAGAAACCGAACAGCTACTTGTCAGAAATGGTGCAGGGTCTCCCTGCTTGACCAGGAGGTTGGACTAAATGACCTACAAGGTCTCTGTTATTCTGTATTCTCCGGAGACAGAGAGGTGGGCAAAGGTGGGCAAAGCAGCTCACCTTTCATTCAGATTTGAATTACTAGGGTCAAGTGCCAGGGGAAATCAGGAGAGTCAAATGAGTATGAAGGTTTATTGCAAGCTAAAGCTCTATACAAGAATCTGAACTACTAACGGTCAAAGGAAATTAGCGGGAGATAAGAAAGGAATTGAAGGTGGGCTGGACTTAGATTTCTTCTGGGCATGCTGGGACTCATGACTGATGACACTTTTGACCCCTCCATCAGGTTTAGCCTGGTCATCACCTACAGTCATCATCTCCAAATTCATGGGATTCAAGGAAGAATCAATCTGATTTGGAAAACTTGGAGACTTGATTGAACTTCCTTGAATTGGGATAAGACATAGAACATAGAATCATAGGCCTGGAAGAGACTTCAAAGGTCTTCTAGGCCAACCTTCTGTTCAGTGAAGGAGACGTTATACCCATGATGTCAAACCTATGGCATGCGTGCCACAGATGGCACATGGAGCCATATCTGCAGGCACGCGAGCTATTGCCCTAGCTCAGATTCAACGTGCACTGGCCAGCTGATTTTCAGCTGGCCCCACCCACACCATTCCTCCCCTCCCAGGAGTCTCCACGTGGCCCATTTTGGATGCCAGATAAGTACAGGGCTTGCGTGGAGGCTCTGGGAGGGCATTTTCAGCCTCTGGAGGGCCTCCGGGGGTGGGTGGGTGGGGAAGGCCATTTTAGCCCTCCCCAGGCTCCAAGAAAGCCTCTGGAGCCTGAGGAGGGTGAAAAATGGCTCTACCAGGCCCACCGGAAGTCGGGAAACAAGCAGTGTCTGGCCTCTGGAGACTTTAGGGAGGCATGCTAGGCCCAAAACGGGATGCATGGGGGTTGTGCATGCATGTGCAGGGAAGTCGTGCTCGCATGTGTGGGGGGGTGGGGCATGGGGGGCATTGAATTATGGGTGTGGGCACATTTATGCATAACCCTCCCTCCCACATTCCCCCCGTTTTTGGCACGCGTCGGCAAAAAGATTAGCCATCATTGCCTTATATTATCTTGGTCAAATGGTTGTACAATCTATTTTTGAAAGCCTCCAATGATAGATCTCAGAATCAATGTGCTACAAAGCTCCACAAGACAGGAATAACATCCCCGATACTTCTACAGAGCATAGAGAGTTAGGAAGTCTTTCTTCCTTGCTAAACGCATA